>BQNB010026180.1:17300-58879 GCA_026074375.1 Tanacetum coccineum
CGGAACGTCTCAAAGCAGACAACACGATATGAGTGAATCAGATAGTTACTATCTTTCTGATTGAGTCATCAATTCATTTTATTGGAACAAGTTTGATTCATATAGAATCGCACCATCGTTTATTTCCAGTTGACACAAGTTTGATTCATATAGAATAGCACAAGTTACCTACCGAGAGCTTGTTTGATGTTGGCTCAGGCAGGATTTCCATCTTCACGGTGAGTACTTAAGTATCACTCGGATGTTCTGGCAAAATTACAAGGATAATGCGTAGGACTCTTGTTAACAGCTTGTGAACTTATTGGTGTTCAACAAGTGTTTGTCATGAAATGTGTCCTAATGAGATATAGTTTATTGATATCTTGGCTCTAGACTCGATTAGTGCATTTTGGTTTTAGTACTTGAAGGCTGGAACAGATTGCCACCTATTTAATATCAACAATCTCGAAGTGAGATGTCAATAGATAACGTGTGTATCTCCGTGACAAATGAGACAAGTTTCTGTTGAGAGAAACTCGAATGGCTGGGAAGGGTTGTGAATTGCATCACTGGGTCCATGATGTCGTCTTTAATATAAGAATTCATCTTTGTGAAAACCAATAGATTATGTATTGACCCAGTTTCTGCCTAAGGTGTAGGGAGGGCTTCTTTCTTTAGACCCTTTATCCTTACATTTCTTTTTCATTCTTCAACCCATTCAATGCTTACCAAGACGTCATTACTAACACCTTGTTTTAATTGTTCCAGTGTTAGCTCAATCTTAGTCGGCATTATTCCCTTATACTCATTCATCTCTAATCATACCTAAGGACTGCTATTTCTAACTATGAAGTATCTTTGGGTAGATCCCTCCGGTTCTGGTTGGATCATAGGACTAATACCTAACCTAACCACCTTATGACTTCAGAATCGTCATGAAATTAAGATGTTGTTGGGTATGAGATCGTAACCATAAAACCTTTTCTAAAGAGTATAAACAACACTTTGAGTCGTTTAGATCACTTATTATTTTCAAGATCACATTTTAATTACATTTCTTCCCTTATTTTAAATACTAATTCACTTAGTTTTTGAAATACCAGGTGATTGAAATTTGACTTGAAAATTATGTGGGGAGAAAATATTGTCAGCATGAATTATGTGGAACTTTTCTTTGGCTCCCCCTCAATTTCACACATATGACACCGATAGAGAGAATAGGATTATGACTTTGGAAATTCTATGTGAAAATGAGTTTGAGCTACTTGTATATGTTTTAACAAAATGGGTGTTTAAATATTATTAACATTTTAACATTTTTCATTTGTTTAAACATTTTTTTAAATGTTTTAGACACATAAAATAGACATGTGAGTATGTGCCTAAACGCATTAAAACTTGGTTTTAAATGCTCCCCCTTAAAAATTGATTCACTTATAAAAAATTATTCAAGTTTTGAAAGATGCATGAGGAGAGAGTGTCGAACACATAATTTTGAAAGATTTTGAAGAACCTTTTGAGAAATTCTTGAAAAATTATGTTCAACGTGTTTTGATAAACCAATGTTACTTGAGCTCGAAAGACTTTGAATGTCTTTTGAATTGACTTTTTATGTTGGCTCAAGTCCGAGAAGTTGTTATCTTCTCGTTGTGAGGATAAATGTACATGATTGCACATTTTCCTTTATTTGGGGTCGGGTTGTTATCTGTCATTTAATAACAAGCCATTAAGAAAAATAGAAATGTCATGTTTTGAAAGCATTTGAAACTCTTGCTCGAACTTCATTTACACGCCCGTGTCGATGTTAATCAAGATTTCTAGGTACGTAAATGTTATCGATTCCAAGAGACATGTCGAGAATATTCTTTTTGGAAATTTTTTGTTTTTCTGATTTTGTATTTTCTTTTTGAGAATTTTTAATTTTGTATTTTTTTGAAATTTTATATTTTTGTATTTTCTTTTTCAAATATATTTTCTAACATAATTAAAAATTGAATGTTTATACAAAGAAGATGTTGATAGAATATTTACATTAGATAAACCCTTTGAAAAGATAGGTTCGGAAGCCATTGAAGTACTTGCACTTAAAGAAGAAGAGTTTGCACAAATAACAGTTTTAGGATTATGTGTTTCCTTTCCTAATGGTGAAGCACTATCATTTTTATTGTAGCGGGTTTCAACTGACTTTCTAATGGGAATCCACTTAAGACCAACTTGAGTAAAGATTCTACTCGTTGGTTTCCATGTAAGACCAGATCTAGGAGGCGTTGTTTTCAGATACACATTGGAAGACTTATTTGAAGAAAACCTTTGTCCTATGAGGATCTGTCTACCATGATTCTTAGAGTCGCTTTTCTTTTCTATGGGTATATATCTCTTTGTTATCTTATAGGATTGTGCATCCTTTTTCTGTGCAGAGGCACGGGAATTCACCTTTGAGAGGTATTTTAAGATGCACTCATCGTGATTTGCACTGTAAATGCACTTTTGCATGTAGGACATGCCAAGTCTTTTGACTTCAAGAAAGTCTTTTGATTCCTAGGTGGTTCTGTTATGTTAACAGTTCTATTCGATACACGACTACTCATAGATGATTGCCAATTCCTAGGTTGTTGATTAAAGTTCCTAGGTTTTGGTTTGTTACCAATAGCAGTGTTTGGTAATCTAGCAGATTGTTACACACTAAGTTTGGTATTCAAGGCTTTGTCTTTCTGAAGTTGTGCCTTTTTCTTAGCTTCCTCTAGGTAGTAGTTATGAACTATGTCATTTAAGCCTGCAGATTCCCTAGATGACTGAAATGACACATGCTTTGGGCTATTCCTAGAAGGGCCAGGTGCATTCACATCATAAGGCTTAGCAAAAGACGATTTCCTATCTTGAGGCCAAGAATGTGGAGTGACTGTTTTTGATAAACTCTCTGACACATTAGTCTTGGGAACCGACTTTGTTTGTGAAAAACTTTTCCTCTCAAGAGAGTCTGAAAAAAGGAGTTGGTTTGCCTAAAACTGATGGTTTTGGAATCCTTTGAGCATTTGGTTGTCAAACAACAGATGGTTTATCAAACTTAGTTTCCATTGACTTTCCTTTGCATTTCTCAATGAGTTTCTTTAACTCACTTATAGCAATGTTCTTGTCTTGCAATTGAGCTTTCAAATCTTGTATCTTAAAATATTGTTCACGTTCTTTTTGAAATACATTTGACGCTTTTTCTTTGCAAACTGTGTCATTTTTCATTTGTTCTTGACATTGTTGTAAAGCCAGTTCAAGAGAAATCGAGTGTTTTTCTAATTTAGCAAAACTTCGTAAAAGCTCAGTATAAACTTCTTTACTAACAAATTCAGTTTGTTTCGAAAGCTTTTGTGCAAGACATTCACATTCTTTCACTTTATGAAGATATAAGCATTGCAATTCAGAGTGAGCATCTAAATCAGATAACGAATGCAAATAAGAACACATAACATCATTAGAGATACATTCTTGGAGAAGTAGATCATATGTGTTTGAAAAATTAGCTTTGTCAGATTCAAGTTCGTCAATTTCCTTTTCAAGAGATTTGACGTACTCTAAATCTGTAAACATCTCTTGTTTAAGTTCATGAACAAATTTGAAACTGTCATTTTGGGTCTTAATTGCAAGAGGCATCAAACATACTTCCACAAGACTGGACATATCTTTAGCAGTTGGGACATGAAAGCGATCTTTAACATGTTTTTGCCAAGCTTGATCACAAATTGTTTTGAAAAGATTTATGTTTTGAATCATTACATTATAAGCTTGTCTACTCTTGCTTAAAGATTTTTGAGTAGGTAAAAAACCAATGTTTTTGCCAATATTTGGCTTAGATTTTACAAAGGATTTTCTCCACATGTTTTTCTGAATTTCATTCGCTCGTGCCAACTGATCAAGATATTCCTGTGGGGGTGGTCTAAAAATTTCATAAATAATGTTCTGCTTTGTATAATCATATGGTTTCACTAAGTCTTTATTCAATTTTGATCGACTTTATTTTTCAAGAGTCAGAGTATCTTCCCTATCAGGGACGAGTCTGTTTGCAGGATCAGATTGGTCATATGAGATCTCATATAAACATGGTTTTTCAGATTTAGCCTTTTTGAGGTACCTTGGATTTGCAAAGGTTGGTCTTCCATTATATGTTGAGCCTTTGGGAGCTAACATATGGATGTTTTAAATTGACTGATTTCGTTTATAAACAATTTCGTTCAAAAACTTTAATTGCTTTTTCATTGTAATCATTTTGTCAATATCGTTTTCTTCCTTTAGTTTCAAATCCTTTATTTTCTAATTTTTCTCGTTGACGAGACCTTCGTAACGTGATTTTGTTAAAAGACTCTGTTTGACTAAGTCATCATATTCTTTTTTGACAACAGAAATTTCATATGCTTTTAGTTTGGAAGCTTCTTTGATGTCATTTTCTTTTTGAGCTAATAGTCCTAGAGTTTCTTTTAACTTACGTCCAAGTTCAAGTTTGTCATTTTCAATTAGACGATTAAGGTAGGTCTTGTACTTCTCAAGCTCAATCTTTTGGTTTTGAAGTGCAATTAAACAACTATCCCGAGTACTATTAGACTCCCCAAGAGCTCTAGTAGTCTCCTCAAGAGTAGATTTGCACTCTTTCAATTCTTGAGTCAATAATGCGTTTGCTTTCTTTAATTGCTTTTGAATCTGTTTGTTTTCATCAATGTCAAGTTTTAAATTTGCAATTAAATTAGCAAGCGCAACACGCTCATCATCACATTCTACCGCATTTTGGTCATTCTGAATATCATTATCACACATATCCGGTGAATCAGGAATGACATTACTATCACTATTTTCCACTACACATGTGTTACTAATGGATTCAGGTTACTTAGAATGATGTGTATTATAACACCCCCATTTTGACAAATATAGCAGCGGAAGCTAATCTGGGGTATTATTTCATAGTACAACAGTCATAATCATAGAAAATGACTCGTAAAGAGACGTTCTTTAGAAAATTTAGTTATCATTCATTTATTCATCAGAGTTTTTACAAAAAGAGAGATCCCAAAATCTAGAAACATAAAGTTTGAATGATAACAGTTTAGCCATCTTCAAGTCCGTGCCACTCCGTGCCATGAGTTGCTCAATTACCTGAGATAAACATGCTAAAAAGATCAACACAATGGTTGAGTGAAATTCATAGGTTTATGGTAAACAGTTTGAATACAAGTCATCATAAACAGTGGGTTACGTTGTTATACACCTATAAGTTTAATAATTGCAATGAGTACAATTATTATAGAGAATAGTATTATTGTCCTAAGCTCATGACACTGAGGCCTTGAGAAAATCAATAATCACAAGTAGTTGCCCCAACAGGTGCCTTTGCCAAACACCCGCATAGTGATTCAAATGAAGTGCGTTTGGTTACCCCATGAACGGGTACACCAACGGGGAAGCTCAGTCCCAAATAGATCTATTCACAGCATTCGCGCTTACTCCGAAAAGTAATTAACGGTTCATGATAGTGGGGTCTTAAAGGCAAAAGTAAGGACTTAGGCAATAATGCATCAGAATAGCATACAGTTGGAAAAATACTTGTATTCATGATTTATAGCATGTATCCCCCTCGTGGGTTTATGAAACATTTAAAAGATTTAAAATGTGAGGCTATGAACTCACCTCAACAGGGAAATCTGATTGATGGCAAAAGTATATCAAGTGAAAGTAACAGCCTCGTCACGCAACCTGGGGTAATATGTCAAGTCTTAGTGTGATGGTTTATGTTTCAAAACTTCATAAAGTTTAACGTATTACTTTGATTTATTAATTTATGGAAATATTGTATCACTGTTCGGGCTATCATAATCCAGAGGCCATGTAGTATCGTTTGAGGAGTCAGGGCACTTTAAATCGTAAACCCATCAAACTCGTCAAAACAAATACCCAAATGGAACCCCTCACATGAAATTCCCTAGTAACATGATACGATAAGATTTTAAGTTTCTTCAAAAGCTAGTCGATGATAAATTACGTTAGATATATAACGTAATTGATTTATAATGCGTCGATCGATGATTAATAACGATAAATGTGTCGGGTTTTAATAAAATTGAGTCTTATAATATTTATATATATTTTTATAATTTATATAAAAATATTATATTATATGTTTTTAAGAATGCAAAATGGCAATATATATCCTCGATTTATAAACTTTTACAATTTTAGTCCTTTATATATAAAGTATATATGATTTATAAACCTTTAACTTTAGAAATTGGCAAAACAGTCCCTTGTAGTTATAACTTTAGGAAAATGACATTTTCAGTCCCTCTAGTTATAAATTTCAGAAAGTTATGATATATACCCCTATGCATGAAAACATTTGCAAATCAAGTCTAAAATTCATAATTTTGATATTTTTGAAATCCAAAAGAGTTTTGCAGGTCATGGCTTATTAGAATAAGCTAAAATAAGATGTTCTAATGTAACAAAAGTTTAGAAAAATGATTTGTTAGCTAAAAAATCAAAACAGGTCATTTTTAGGGTTTTAATTAAAAACGCACGGGTTTGAGGATTCAAGGCTTGAACAAGAGTTTATATAGGATCTAACAAACCTTATGAAAGATTTAAAACAGATTATAAGTTTATGGAACAAGATTTTGAGCTTACTTGAGCTTAAATGGGTTGAAAAGAGGGTTTTGGGTTTGTACGCCCAGAAAATGCCTTGGTCTCCGTCTCAAATAACCATAAACGTTACTTTGTCCTTGTATTGTCTTTTATTGCCAAACCCCAATAACAACCAACAATCGTCCTTGTCTTCTTCTCTGCTAAATACTGTGGAACTTTGTCTCTTGCTTGTCTTATCCGTGTGGGACCACAAGAGGATAAAGCTAACTCAAGCTGGAATAAGCTTCTACAATATGCTATAAATAAGCTCAAAGGGTATAAGCTATTTCATATACCTAAATAAGCAACGACAAAATAGTACTTTTAAAGGAGTGACAATAAGGATTTGTGCTTTTTACTCAAAAATAAGCCAATAACTTAAGCCATGACCTAATAAAGCTTTTGAGGAGATGTTTTTCACGAATTAAAAGCCACACAAAATCAAGCAAAAATCACAAAAAACTAAGAAAATAAGCCTCATATTAGAAGATTTTAAATAAGGTTTAATATGCTGGTAATGTCGCCTAAATAAGCTCTTTTTTTATCATTACAATAACCCACCCTTAGTGTTGGAAAGTAAAAAGAAAGAAAAAAAACGTGACACTTTTTTTTATAAAATAAGCATCTTTGCAGATTGAGAAACAAGTGAGAAGTAGTTTTTGTATTTTTGAGACCAATATTAATATAACCACTTAAATAAGCCGAGAACTTTAGATTAAAAATAAGAACAAAATAAGCTTTTTAAACATGAAAACCACAAATCACTAAACCCACCCGTGGCGAGTGATACCAAATGTCAGAACCAATATCACCTTCACTTCACCATTTGAACAAGAAAAATAAGATGAGAAAGATGAAGAATTTTAAAGAGAGAAACAAGAGAGAAAAAGTAGCAGAAGAGATATAAAGAGAGAAAATTGAGATGAATTGAATCTAACCAAATGCTGTGAGAAAACAAATGTGGACCAACACCCTCGCCACACTGTGGTATTTATATTACACATGGTCGGTTGAGATTAACACTAAATATATATATAAAAATATAATAAAATATAAAATTTATATAGAAGTGTAATAAAAAAGCAATCATGAATACACAAGGAAGTAGTATAAGCTTTTCCCGGGTCGTAAATCCCACAAAGAGGCTGGAATGGTATATCGATACGATCGAAGATTTGAGTTTGAAGGAAGGATGCTATTTGGGAAGTTGTAAAAAGTGGAATTTAAACAATAACGACTAAAACGTTTAAGAAAAAACTAGAAACTTTACGAAATTAAACTAGAAAATGAAGCCCGAATCCCGTACAAAAAGGGGATAAAAACCTAAAATTTTAAATATAACCCTACGGAAAATTTTTCACTTCTAAACTTCTCACGGGTCAAATTAACGAAGAATGATAAAGACTAGACCGAAAAGGTGTTCGTTTGACCCAAAAAAACGAGTCAAACAAAATCCCGCCACCCCGGACCCGTTCTTTAAAGATGAAAGTTATAAAAAATGACCCTACAAAAAAAATTTATGTTTTCCTACTAACTAGTTGAAAGTAAGGATATTTTCTAAAAAAGCAAAATATTTTTTTGATAATTTTTGTATTTATTATGAATTAAATAAACTTTTATCTAAATTAAATTATAAAAAATATTAAACGTTTACAAAAAATTCTGAAAAATTTACACAAAATACTAGAGACTATAAGCTACCTACGAAAAATAACAAACACCACACAGCTTATCAAATAAGCCCGAAAATAAGCTTGGACAGCTTATTAGCTTAATAAGGGGAAAACCCCCTTAAATATGTTTGCCCTTGAGTCTTTAACGAAAAAGACCCAAGGGCGCATAGTCGGTAGTGTGGGATGGGAGTAACAAGGGGATGTATTGCCTTCGGTCCCGGGTTCGAGTCTTGCTCACCCGGACCAAGTATCTTCCCCCTTTTATTTTATTTTTTTAAAACTCTAGGGTAGAAAGTGTATAAATTTAAACTAAAGGGTAGGCGGGCAAACTTTTAGGAATTTACACTACAATGAAAATGGGTAACCCTACACTATGAAAACGTAACAAAAGAGACCCCACGCTATGGCTTATTTTTTTGGCTTATTAAAAAATGATTTTTAGCAAAAACTTAAAACTACAAACTTATTAAGGGGCTTATGCTACAAAAAATTTAAAACAAATGCACTTTCACTTTTATCAAAGAATTAGCCATTAAAATAAGCTTAAAGTTGACAGAAGATTGAAATAAGCATAAAAGCTTAAACTTTACTAATTACTTGAGCAAAATAAAGCTATAGGAAAGGAGAAATAAGACACTAACATCCAACTCAACCTAAAACTTATTTGGACACAATTGAGCTTATGGGATAAGCTCTGATAAAGCCAAGTGTGAGCTTAATTACCCACAACAGTACTAACTTGGGTGTTAGTACTGTGTGTAAACAGCCTAAATGGTATCTTATGGGCTTAAAAATAAGCAAACCAAACAAGTTATCAAGGGCTCAAACTTTGGAACTTATATTGGGCTTATAAGCTCTTAATATAAGCCAAAGAACTTGGGCTTAATTTGGATTAATGCTGTGAAAAAGTAGCATAAAGTTCCCCTCTTGCACCAGGGAACTTTAAGGCAAAGTGCAAAGCGCTTATTTGTAAGCTTTTTTGAAGCTGTAAATAAAGCTCTAAATTCACAAAGAAGCTTAAACCAGATTGTAGTACTCTATCTAAGGGACTTATTGCAACAATTTTTAGCTTTTGACAAACTTCATTTTGCTTGCTTAATTTTGATTATGAAAAAGGTGATTTGGGCTTATTGAAACTGTGACAGAAATGGGCTTGGTGGTTTTGACTTATGAAGTCAAAGGGACAAAGGCTTTTTAACAGCCTTGTTTTGGACACTAAAACACACCTTTTTTGAACCTTAAATTAATCCACAAGTGCATTTAATCAAATAAGCACTTAGTGAGTACTTAAAAACTTCACTTAGTTTTTGGGACATGGATTTAAAATTACCCTTAAAATACTATTTATACAACTAATAGAATTTTCTAAAAAAAACAGCTTGAAATGTCTTAAAATCTTAAGCTAAAGCCAACCTCATGGCCATAACCCATGCCAAAACTGTTTTGACCCATTTTAAGGCTTATGCCAATAAACCCTTTATTTTCTCAAAAATGTCAAACAAAAGTTGATGTTTAAAATCCATTTTTAAGCTAATACTTAAAAAAACCTTTTATCTACTCCTACTTATTTTGACTTGTTAAGCTATTTTAAAACTAAATACCCTAGCTTATTAAGAAAAATAAGCTAGTTTCTCTACTAGCTTATACTACACTTATGATAGTTTTTTAAGAGATAAGCTTATTTAACACAAAAACATGCAATAAAAAACTTAAACAGCTAACTAACAACTTTAAACTAATGCATTTGTAAAGACATAAAGCAAATAAGCTAATGATTTAAGCTAAGAAGTTAAACAACTAGTAATGAATTTAGAAATGATAACCGTCGGATTTGTTGTCTCAGACCAAATGGACACTCTTCTCGTGTGTTGGACCTAAAAAGCTGTCCTAATGGCTCCCTAGCCTCTAATTAATGAGCAATAAGCTCAATAAGCTTATGAGAGCTTATTTCTCCAAAAGGATTCAAATTCCATCAATGTAATAGACTTCACTTAAAACAGGACATAAGAACATTGAACATAGAAATTAACTGAATTGAGCTTATTAACAGGGATAGATCAAATTAAGCTTTTTGAGAGCTTTTTGACGTTTTAACGGCTTAATTTTTCATTAAAAGGAAAAATTACAAGTGCATCAAAGGACATAAACATAAAATTACTTAAATGGACAATTAAACGTAATCATTAAACTGAATTAAAGCTGAATTAAAAAACTTGCACACTTTCCAACATGCTTACAAGGCTATTTATAGCCGAAAACTAAAACTATGTCTTCTCTCTTCTTTCTCTTTGTTGTGCTTCTTTGTAGACACACAAACACAGGTGTGTTTGTTGTGTGAGAGTGTTTAAAGCTCTAATCTTGGCCCTTCAATCTTGAAAATCCAATCTAAGCCATCGAATTTGGTCTTGGGGGGTGTGGGATTGCCAAGTTGGCAACTTTTTGGCTGGGAAAGGTAGTGGAGGAGGGGGAAGGTGGGTATCCATGGTGGAATAGGGTTTACAGGGTAAAAGGAGGTAGAACACCCCGTGAGTGTGTTTGGGAGGGAAATTCGAGCGGGAAAAGGGGTTGGGTTGGTTACAGAGTGTAAGTTTGTGGAGTTGGCACAAATGGCCCTCCAAGGTTAATGTTGTTATTGCACCCACGGTCCCTGTGGTTAAACAACTTTTGGGGACTTGGCAAAACAAGTCCCCAAGAGTTATAAAGGTCTTTGCAAATTTCGTCCCTTTGGTGTACAAGTTAGGGGGGTTGGCAGTTTTGCCCCCCTACTTGTTACTTTGAACAAATTGCAAAATAAGCCCTTGTCTTCTCTTTTTCTCTTTTCTCCTTTATAAATAAGTTTAGGGTTTGGCAATTTCAGCCCCTAAACTTATATTTCTTGAATCTTTGGCACCGGGGTTGACTTGGACTTTTGTCCTGTTGACTTTCTGTTGTCTTTTGACAGGATTGACTTTATGGCTTTGATTTGGCACTTTATATTTCTCGTCTTTCCATTCCGAGTCCAGTTTTGTCGTTTTAGCTGGTTATCTTCGTCCTTTTCGTCGGTTATCTGTTCCTGCACAATGCAATTAGCAAAAACAAAGCTAATATTTCGGGGACATTTTAGGCCGTTTTGGTTATTTTCAGCTAGTTTTTAAAGGTAAATGTTATGTGTTTATTAGCACAATACCAAAAATACCCCATACTAAGGTAGTGCCGTGGTCCTCACGCTATGCTATGAAGGTAAGCATTTACGAATGACTAAGAATCTCAAATCTCCCTTGACTATACTAATTTTGAAATATGTAAGCAAAGTTTTTGTAAAGGGATATTAAAGAATCAAAAGCTTCACAAGTCCCGTTTTCACCTTTTTTATTTGTACACTATTTCTATCCTATATTTTTTGGAATTTTCTTTTTGTTACTTTACTGTCTTGACTTCTATATTTACACTGGGATCATAGAATGAGAAACGACATAAAATAATCTACGGATGTACCTGTCGGATAAATTCATCGTCCAGATTCTTTCACTAGTTCCAACCAAGGCAAATTAAACAAGTCATTTGTCAATATAAGGTCTAATGCTAAGCACCTCATACTTATGGACATGTGAACTTTAAAAATCCAACATGAATGTATGATGTAAAATGTGTGTACTCATTTCAACTCAACCATAGATCAAATTATTTTTTTAGTCTGTGATGAATCATGACTCTAAGCCAATCTAATTATGACGTCTTTGTAACTTGATTTTAATGTACGAGTTTTTTAACTGTAGAACTTTCTGGCACCATTTTCATCGTTTATAATCATACAGTTCTTTAAGCTAGGATGCGTTGTTAGTTTTGAACAACTACCTTGACCTGCTCACTAGTCAGGATATCTAAACCAACGACCGATGTTCTTAGTTTGAAAACCACCCCGTTGCTAGCGTAGTGGGAACTCACAACCAACCTTCTTCATAATTTGGCCTAAGGATATGTGTTTTAGTTGAACCTCACCTAGGACCCGCTTCCTGTGGAGACTATCACAACACATCCAAATCCCGATGAAGTTAAGATTGTCTTAGTTTGGAACCCCCACTCGTGGTTAGCGGAGTGGGATTATCACGACACATCTTTTTACTTGCTCCATATAATCAAAATGTATGCTTTATGGCAAAATTTCAATATTCATGCATTTTTGCATTCATACTTCATTCATGCTTCTTTGGCATTTTAACTTTCGGTTATTATAGAAAAGAAAATTTCTAGTTTTAAAGGAATCAAAGTCACAATTTGAAGCTTTTTTCTAAAAAACTTCGATTGACTTAGTTGACTGAATTGAGTACGTATGATTAGGTGGATTAGAAGCTAATGGGAGAAAAAGACACAAGTTACTCATATTTAAGTTTTTGTTCAGCACTAATTTTTTCTTTAACTCTATCACTCTTGTTATTCACCTATTAAAATTTCGAATGCAAGCGAACTCGTGAAAGCTTAGCCTACCTGCGGTAAGTTGAGGAACTAGTAGGACTACAACACGACCGATCGAGTCAAAAATTATTCTCATTCTACCCATTAGGAAAGTCAAAACTGTGACAAAACACTTATTTTATTTTTGTTTTTTTTTTTTTTTTTTTTTTTTTTTTTTTTTTGCAAAAATTTGGTGGTAAAAAAAAACGCGGATTATTGTGTTATAAACAACGACTTGCAGGCAAAAATCAAATCGAAGTTACACCACATACTAGAAACTAACATCGTCATCGATGTTTCAATGGGGTTTTTACGTATCTGGTTTTGAATGGTTTTCAACCTGCATCTTTGGATTGTGGACATAATCTTTCAAAAATCGGTTCTTGAAACAATGTGTGTCTGAGGAGCAGGTCCTTGATGAAGCTACTGGTGATTAACTATGGTTGATTGAACCGGAGGTCGATAAATCTGACTTGGTTTAATTTGTTTCCTCTGTTTTGATTGAAGTTATTTCCTCGTATTGAAAATTGTATTTGGACTCATTTGCATGCAGGTTTCTGAAACGGGAGGTAAACCTGGAGGTCGAATTTTGATTTGAGACCATCCGGAGGTCGATATCCAGAATTAGCTTGGTTGAGTTGGCCGCACGGCCTGGGGACACATACTCTTGAATGGTTGTCATGGTACATGTTGCTGTTAGTGGCTGGATGTTTTGATAGAAAGACCTCCCCACAAGTTACTACAACTTTGCTCACCTTTTTACGGCGAGCGAAGCTGGGGTTGGTTCTTTTCTATCGAGAATTAATGCCGAACCATGATTGTGTTCAGCAAACATCAGATGAGACTGCTTGGGTGGAAGGATTGTACTCCATTTTAGCTACAACGCTTTGTTTCTTGATTGACGTTACCTTAGTGGACTTGGTCTCGATAATTTTTAAACACTCTCGAGGCATTTTGTCTAAGAAGTTACCACCAGCAGCAGAGTTCAATGAATCTTGATCATTTGAATTTAGGGCATTATAGAATGTATCGAGTTGATGCAATTCTGAAAACCCGTGATGAGGGCATCCCCTTAAAAGATCATTGAAACGATCCCCAAGCCTCACTATAAATAGTCTCCATCAAAATTTTTAGACTGTAATCTCGTGATATTCATTTCTGTGAATTTGTCGTTTTAGAGGTGGGAAGAATTTGTTAATGAATTCGAAACAATATCATCACATGTGTCAACTCGACCGAGGGGGTTCTTTTTCTTCTAAACCAAAATCGGGCTGCCCCTTCGAGTGTAAAAACGGGACAAAGCATAGTTTAAAACGGACGTATTTGGTACGTTCGGAATTTCATTGTAGAGTGATATTGTGAAATAACGGAGGTGAGCATGTGGAGTCTTCTTTATCGTGTCCAATAAAATTGCTTGTTTTGAACAAGATTAAGAAGTCCCATGCTGATCCTCTAGTTATTCGCGGTGATTTCCCGGAATAAAAACTATAGCTTCCTCGTAACACTCGCGGTGGTGCTTTTCGTGGCAAATTGCGCACAAAGTTCGATTATCGGCCATCGTAACTATGGGAGGATTATCAGGTTTCTCATGATTTAGATGATTCAATACAGAAGTTTGGGGTCGAACTTGTGGTGTCGGACGTCTACGGGATTGAGTACGATGGTGCGCATGCACACAAATAGGGAGTACAAAAAGGAAAATTTACACTAATTTTTTTGGTTTTTCAAAAATTGTTCACAATTGAATTTTTAACGGACAATGAGATAAGACAAACTTAAACCAAATTATCTGCTACTTCAACGGTAGCTCTCAAAAAGATAAACTCACTGGTGAGCGGAGGTGTAGGAATAGCGCGAAGGCTTATTTATCCTTTCGGGTCGTTGTTCCTAGGAACAACCCTCTTATACCCCTTTATAGTTTGTTAACTTTCCGAGGTGGAGGACGTTACGTCGTAAAGAGGACACATAAGGCAAGGTTTTCTAAATCTTTTGTTCGAATTGGGATTCCAACATTTTCCCGGAACTTATTATGAGAAATTAACTCAGTTGAGAATATTATATTTTGGTATTTTTACCATGTTGTGATTTATTTCTTTTTTATTATGGAACAAGGTTTTTCTATTTTTGATTTTTTTTTTCTTTTTTTGGATTTTAAAATGATAATTTATACTTCAAAAAGAAATGAAAAAATATTTTTGTACTTGTTTATATTTTTTATAATAAAAGTAAAATTATTCACAATTACAAAAAACAGATGGTCAACGTAACGATAAAACGTTTGGCACAGCACCCGGCAACGGCGCCAAAAAACAAAAAAAAAATTGAAGGTTGGAGATTACACTAAGTATTATTTTATATATATTAAAATATAAAATATATAAAAGAAGGTTGTAAAAAAAACAACAATCAATGTTTCCAGGAAGTTGTATAGAGCTTTCCCGGTCGGTAAATCCCCAACGAGGCTGAATGGTAAATCGTTCGGAATTGATTGATGATTTGCAATTGAGAACACAATGATTTGATTTTTTAACTAGATAAACTAAATATTAATTAAGAACTCAAATTATTCTACACGAAACAAGCAGTGGAAAAAGGGCAACCTTAAAATATACTACAGGGAACCAATATAGTTATACGGATGAAATCTAAAACTTCGGGAGCATAATTTAATGTGCAAATTGATATCATAAGAAATCTACGGGGAACATAATTAGGCTAAAAATAATTAAAACTAACAAATTACACTACACATGCAATTACGGATAACCGGTAATTAATTTGTGTAGTAAAATACTAAAATTATAAAAATAATAGTCCTAAAATTATTTTATAAAATTTAAATAAATTAAAATATTCTAACTTAAAAAGAAAATGTATAAATTTTCAATATCGGAGTTAAAAAGCGAACAAAACGGTAAGAACGAAAAAAGCCGAACTCGTAAACGAGACGGTAACAGAATCATTTGGGCAAAAAAATCACCCTTACACAAGTTTTAATATTTTTCCTACAAACTATTTGATTAAAAGAAACATTTTCTAAAAAAGAAAAATAATTTTTTTTGTTAATTTTTGTATTTTTTTACTGAATTGTGAAATATTTAATTACTAATTAAAAACTAAGGAAAATGTAAAAAAGACAGATTTATAAGTGCAAAAAATTCTGGAAAAATCTAAATAAATAAAGAAAAAGTTGATAATTCTACAAAATATTAAACGCCTAATTTTTACTGTAGCAATTAAGAGTATTTATACTATATTAAATTTAACCCTATAATTAATAATTAATTAAATTAATTTATTCTAACCTAGTTAACTGTTAGGGACTAACAGTGTAATACCATAAGGGACGAACCTGAGCCAAACTAACCTAAATAAAGGTACTAACAAGGGAAATTAACTAAGTAATACTAAAAATTTCACTAACAAGTCCATAAAGCATAGCCCCGATTAAATAAACTAATCTAAATTCTAAAAAGTGCTGTTTTCTAAAAAACTCAGAAAAGCAAAACTTAATAAGCAACTTATTGGGGAGCATTTTTAATAAAGGCACTTGTGTCTTAGTATGTTTCTAAAAAGCAGAAAATAAGCTTGTTTTGGGCAGAATGCCAAATAAGCTTAAAAAGCTTGTTTGGCTTATTCTATGGATTTAAAGGGCTAAAATAAGCTGAACTAAGAACTAACCTAATGTTATAAGCTAAAAATGACCCTAAGTAACTAAGTTTGAACTCGATTTAGCCTTAATAAGCTGAAACTTTCAATAAGCTAATTGACGTTTTAAAAAAAAAAAGAAATTCTCCTTCTTTGAAGCATAGAATTAAGCTACAGACAGAGAATTATGCCATGCAATGCGGGGGGCTTAATGGATTCCTAATAACGCTACTAGGAAAAGTAAATATAATACCCTATGTTGATTAAGCTAAAGAAGATTAAGTGGGTTGTAGTGCTTGTTTTTGCACCAGGGCAAACAGTCAAAGGCATGATGAAGGGTGGTTTTGAGCTTATAAACTAGCTCACAATGTGATTAAGACAGTAAACAAATATAAACAGATTTATGGGACATAGATTAGAACTTATTTCCTAATTTTGGCTTTAAAACAAATAAACCTGTGCGTAAACCAGCTTGTAAAAGGGCTTTCCACAAATTACACTGGACTTTTTGCCAGCTCAAGGATTTGAACTATGGCATAAGAAGAGCAAATCTCCTTGGTATGCTGCCATTTGGCTTCTAAATTTAATAGAACAAAGGATACAACCTAATAACTACTTAATATAACCTTAAACTAATCACTAACTATGGACTTTTTATTTTAACCAGAAGAAATGAAACTATAAATCAGAAAAAACTCAAATGCCACATTTATACTTAAAAACTTTTGATTTACTTTAATAAATGGCCTGAAGACACTCAAGCCAAAGATGACTGGAGTTCCAAACCCATGTACATCCTCGTTTGACCCTTTTTGACCTTTAGCCTAACACCATTTTAAAGTAAATAAATCTGATTTAATTGAATTTAATTTAAAATTAAAAAACTTGGATAAAACTTGATGATGAATAAAAGTTTTAAACAAGTTAACACTATTTATCTAAGAGTTACAGGGTGTAGAGAGTTTAATATGATATTTAAGTTTTTACGTCCAAACAAAAACTTCAAAGAAGACTTTCAAATTTTCATTGATATAAAAGAGATTACAATTCAAATGAAAGAACAGACTGAACACTAGATTACAATGCTAAAAATAAAACTTAAATTAAAGAAAAGAAAAAGAAAAAAGCATCTTTCATTCGGCTTGTGTTTCTTTCATTTTATAGAAGGTCTGCTCTTGCTTCTTCTTCTTCTAGTTTTGTTGTTGTGTGTGTGACAAATCACAGGGATATATCTTAAGCCTTTGATTGGTCATTTGTGCTTCTTTTTAATCAATCCCTCCCATTGATAGGAATCGGGGTTGTTGAGATTGCCAGAGTGGAGGCTGATTTAGGGTTAGTGGGTGGTGGGATGGGGATTGGACTGGGTAGGGTTTGTCTGGGTAAAGCTTGAGGTGTAACTGTGTTGGTGTGGAGATCAAGGGTTTTGGCGGGAAAGAGTGTTGAGGGGTGGAGCTGTTATTGTGTGAGTAGGTTTAAAAGTTTTGAGATTGGCCATAAAGAACCCCCTTAGTTCTGTCTTATTTCACTTCTTTTTATCCCCTTCTTTTCTAGGTTTTAACAAGGTTTACAAAGTGCAACCGTGGCCACCTCTGTTTTTTATAGAAAAGACGTTAATTAACATGTTTAAACACTATGGCAGTTTTGGCCATTTGATTTAAAAGAGGAACGGGGTTTGTAAATTATCAGTTTCAGTCCCTCTATTTATTTATTTCAATTTTTCTTTTAAAACATAGTTTAAAAATGACAATTTTAAGTACCATAAATGTTTTATATAAATAAAAATGTTTTGGGCTTCCTTTAGGTTTTGTGTTTTTGTTTGGGCCCAAACTGGGTGTATTTGTTGTTATGGGGCCCTTGTGGGTTTGTTTTTTGGGCCAATATTGTATAGGCTTTGGTTATTGGGCTTCTTAGTCCCAATAAGGGTTGTGGTGGGTTTTGTGATTGCATTGGTGGGATTGGCTGTATAATGGGCTAGGATGGGCTTCAAAGTCTCCATAGACTTTGTCAAAGGCACACATAATGGGCTGCTGTAATGGATTGAGGGCCAATGTTGGTCTCGCAGTCTTCATTAATATACTTTTGGGTTTCCCGGACCATCTGATGGGTATGAGAAGTGGCATCCAATTAGTAATCTTCATTTACGGCTCCGGTTTGATGTTGTTTTGTTGAGTTGACTTTGACTTTGGACTTTTCTGGTCTTCGGCCTTTGATTTAAATTTGCTTTTCCACTCTTTTCCATTCCGTGCCTGGTTTTGTCGTTTTGGCTTTGTTTTTCGTCTTTTTGTGTGATATCCTTTTCCTGCACAACACAAGTGTAAAACAAACATATCTTTGGCAGTTTCTGTCTGTTTTTAGTCATTTGAGTCCGTTTTCAATGGACAAGGTATGTGTAATATTGCACTTACCAACACCCAAATGGGATTTGTTGGCATGAATGGTGTTTGACTTTGGGTCGGGCTCAGGATTACTAATGACCTTAGTCGGAACTAGTACAAGATTAGATTACGTTCTCCAGCCGTTTACCCTTTCTAGCCTTTTATAAAATTTAATTAAAATAAAGACCGTAGCTTCCTTGTTGAGGCTGACGAGCTTCCTTGTTCGACTTAATTTTTTGAGGCCTAACATTGGGCTTAATTGGGTGTTCAGAACAATGATGGATGAAGAAGGGGTTGTAAACCAAGTACAAGGTCTGACTTGTTTTAAAGGGTACATACATCGAAGAGGAATAGGATTATGATGAAACCATTTGCACCAGTTGATGACTTGAAAGCAATATGAATCATTTCTAGTCTATGCATTCCTATATGGGGTTTAATAGTGTTTTCTGATGGTTGTGAAAAGTGCCATTTTTGATTGGGAAAAATATCAGAGATGTTATGTGGAACATCCTGGGTTCGAATGTTTTGATTTAAAAAACTAGAAAATAAGCTAGTTTTAACCATCTCATACTCATTTCATACTTTGCGGTCATTTAACTTGTAGCAAACCTGTTACTATATTTCGACATTGTTGACCCAAAAGATAATATCATCCTTATATAATCTATACTATAATGACATCACTCGGAGTTTTATAAGTAACACAGAGTGTTCGTCCTATGGTACCTTTAAACCAAACGTATGTTGAGTTAGGAATTATGAGAGAGTTTCATAACAGATCTAGGAGCTTTTTCAGCCCATACAGGCTTTATGCGATCTGCAAACGTTGGTTTGGAAACTCATTTACTTTCCACACCCTGCGAGGTTGTTCAACCTAAAATTCCTCTGATATTTTCCCATTCAAAATTGCCATTTTCACATCCTTCTGATAAAAACTATGAAACCCATATAGGATGCATATGACAAGATACAGATTCTGATGGCTTCAAGTCATTGCAACTGGTGCAAATGTTTCTTCATAATATATCCCTCTTCTTGTTTGTACCATTTTCTGCAACAAGTCTGTCTTGTTCTTGGTTTAAAACCCTTCTTCATCATCTTGTTATGATCAAACCATTTAAGACATTTTTAGCCTCAAAATATTAGTCGAACAGGGGGAGCTCGGTCGTCATCAAGGAAGCTTCAGGTCTTTATTTAATTATATGTTATAATAGGCTAGAAAGGGTAAACGGAGCTGGTGTACGTATCTATTCTTGTATAGTCCGGACTATGGGTCCATTGTAATCCTTGAGACAGACCCATGTATCACCATTAAGGCCAACAAATCCCATGTGGTGTGGTTGTTGCTTAATTACACACATACCTTGGTCCCATTGAAAACGGACTCAAATGGACTAAAAATAGACAGAAAACTGCCCATATAGATATGTTTGTTTTACACTTAGTTTTGTGAAGGAAAAGGATATCTAACAAAAAGACGAATAAAAACAAGCCAAAACGACACAAAACAGGACACTGGAATGGAAAAGATTGTGGAAAAGCCAAATTTACAATAAAAGGCCGAAGACATGAAAAAGTCAAAATCAAAGTCAACTCAACCAAATCAACAGTCATACCGGTTAGCCGTTAAATGATGGAATCAACTAATGGGAAGCATTCTCAAAACCCCATCTGATGGGAAGTGGGAAAGCCCAATAGTATTTTAATGAGAGGTTGAAGAACAAATGGGCACTCAATAAATTACAGCAGGACCTTTTTGTGTGCATTTTGACAAAGGGACTATGGAGGACTTTGAAGGCCCATTCCATACGCCCATTTTCAAGCCAATCTCAAGCCATTTTGAATTCACAAAAACACACACTAACCTTATTGGGCTTAAGAGCCACAATACAATGCCTGTTACCATATTGGGCCAAAAACAAAAACCCACATGGCCCAATATCTAACAAATACACCCAGTTCGGGCCAAATACAAACCCAAAACCTAACAGGAAGCCAAAAAATATTTTTTTTTTATATAAAAACATTAAGGTACTTAAAATGTCATTTTTTTCTAACTATGTTTTATAAAGAAAATTGAATTAATAAAGAGAGGGGACTGATAACTGGTATTTTTACTAACCCCTTTCCTCTTTTTAAAATCAAGAGGCCAAAACTGCCATAGTGGTTTAAACTTGTTTAACTCTTTTCTATAAAAAAACAGAGGTGTCTTAGGGGCCAAGGGTGTGCACTTTTAAAATGGTTAAAATCATAGAAAAGAAGGGGATTAAAAGACTGTGAAATTTAGACAGAAACTAAGGGGGTTTCTTTTTGCCAATACAAAAATAACTTTTAAAACTGCTCACCACAATAACACAGCTCTCCCCTCAAACTCTTTTTCCCGCCAAACCCTTGGGCCTCACACCATCACGAGTTAAACCTCATGCTTTTACCAGACAACCCTCTTACCACGTCCAATCCCTTCCCACACCCAACTAACAATAATCAGCTCCTCCGCTTGCTATTCTAATCAACCCCGAAGTACTATTTGCAATGGTGGGGATTGATTAAAAAGAAGCAACAAAGGGGACCAATTCAATGGCTAAAGATTTATGCCATGGGTTTTGTTCACACACAACAAAACACAACAAGGAATGAAGAAGGATGCATTAGATTATATAACCAAGAGAGACTTCTTTAAAATTAAGAAACACAAGCCGAATGAAAGATGTTTTTTTCTTTTTCTTTTCTGTAATTTAAGTTTTATTTTTTGCATTGTAATCTAGCGTTCAGTCCTGTTCTTTCATTTGAACTGTAATCTCTTTTATAGAATAGAAAATCTTGAAAGTCTTCTTTTGAAGTTAGTTGTGTGTGACTGCTCAATTACTTTTAAATTCATATATTAAACTCTCTACTCCTGTTAATCATTTGATAAATAGGTGTCTAATTGTTAAACCTTTAGTCTCATCATAGTTTATCAAGTTTTATTTATAATTTTAATTCATTTAATCAGTTTTTTTTTTACTTTAAAAGGGGGGTGATTTGGCTTTAAAGGTCACATAATGGTGTTATAACGGGGGTTGATAACTTTGCGGTATTTGGGAACTCCGTATCTTTGGCTTGAGTGTCTCAGGCCTTTTGTAAGTAAATCAAAAAGTTTTTAAGTAATATAATAAGTGGCATTTGAGTTTTTTCTATTGATGTGGTTCTTTTTTCTAGTTAAACTAAAAGTCATAGAGTTAGTGATTAGTTTTAGGTTAGAGTAAGTAGGTTATTAGGTTGTTTACTTGGTCTATTTAGAATGACAAAATTGCAGCTACAAGGAGATTTGCTCTGTCTTTGCCATAGTCAAATCCTTGAGGCTGTCAAAATGTCAAGTGTATTTTGTGGAAAAGCCCTTTTACAAGCTGGTTTATCAGCAGGTTTTATTTGTTTTTAAAAGCTCAAATTTTGGAAATAAGTTCTATTCTATGTCCCTTAAATCTGTTTATATTTGCTTTTCTGTCTTAAGCCCTTTTGAGCTTATTTTATAAGCTCAAAAACACCCTTCATCCTGCCTTTGTCTGTTGCCCTGGTGCAAAAACAAGCACTACAGCCCTCTTTTTCTTTCCTTTTAGCTTAATCAACATAGGTTTATATTTCTTTTCCTAGTAGCTTATTAGGAATCCTTTAAGCCCCCAGCATTGCATGGCTTAATTCTCTTGTCTGTAGCTTAATTCTAGGCTTCAAAGTAGGTGATTTTCTTTTTTTTAAAAACTGTCAATTTAGCTTATTGATTGTTTCAGCTTATTATGGGCTTATTTCGAGTCAAATTAGTTAATAGTAGTAATTTTAGCTTATAATATTAGGTTAGTTCTTAGTTCAGCTTATTTTAGCCCTTTAAATCCATAGAATAAGCCAAACAAGCTTTTTAGGCTTATTTGGCATTCTGCCCAAAACAAGCTTATTTTCTGGCTTATTTAGAACATACTAGACACAAGTGCCTTTATTAAAAATGCTCCCCATAAGTTGCTTATTAAGTTTGCTTTTCTGAGTTTTTAGAAATAAGCACTTTTTAGAATTTAGGATTAGTTTTTAAGTCGGGCTAGCCTTCAGGGACTGTTTGTGTAATTTTAGGATTTTCTTAGTTAATTCTAGTTAGAGCCCGTTAGTTAGGTTAGTTTTGTCAGTTAGTCTTTAGGGGTATTACACTGTTAAGTCCATAACCGTTAACTAGGTTAGTTATTTAATTTAATTAATTTAAATTAGGGTTTAATTTAAAATTGTTTATTACTCTTATATGCTACCAGTAACAAAATTAGCGCGTTTTTCATATTTTAGATTTTATTGACTTTTCTCTTTATTTATTTGATTTTTTCCAGAATTTTTGCACTATATTTATCTGGTCTTTTTCTAATTTTCTTAGAGATTTATTTTGTATTTAATATTTCACAAAATTCATAAAAAATACAAAAATTAATAAAAAATTATTTTTCTTTTTTAGAAAATTTTCTTTAATCAAATAGTTTGTAGGAAATTATTTAAACCTTGGTTGATAGGGTGATTTTTGCCAATAATTTCAGTTCCGGGCTGTTTACGAGTTCGGCTTTTTTCGGTTTTAAACGTTTTGTGCGCTTTTTAACTCGATTTTGAAATTTTTTACATTTTCTTTAACGTTAGACAATTTTTTTAATTTATTTATGAAATTTTAAAAATTAATTTTTGGACTTTATTTTTATAATTTTAGTTTTTTAGCTTACAAATTAAATTACCGATTATACGTAATTGCATGTGTGTAGTTGTAATTTGTTAGTTTTAACTATTTTAGTTAATTATTTTTAGCCTAATTATGTTCCCCGTAGATTTCTTAGGATTTCATTTGCCATTATTTATGCTCCCGTAGTTTAGGATTCATCCGTATAACTATATTTGTTCCCTGTAGTATATTTAAGGTTCCCATTTTCCACTGCTTGTTTCCCGTAGAATAATTTTAGTTTTCTTTAATTAATTTTAGTTTAATTAGTTAAAAATCATAATCATTTGTTCTCAATTCAAATCATCAATTCATTGTATTCGATTTACCATTCAGCCTCGTTCGTTGGGGATTTACGACCCGGGAAAGCTCTATACTACTTCCTGGTATCATTGATTGTTGTTTTTACACTTGTTTATATATTTTTATATATATATTTAGTGTAATCCAAACCGATCAATTTTTGGCGCCGTTGCCGGGGAGGCTGTGCAAACGTTTATCGTTACGTTTGACCATCTGTTTTTGAAATTGCTGAAATTTTCTTTTTTATAAAAATTTTAAAACAAGTACAAAATATTTTTCAATTTATTTTTAGTATATTATCATTTAAAATCACAAAAAGAAAAAAAAAATTCAAAATTATAAAAAACATTGTCCTTAATAAAAAACGAAATAATATTCGTCACAACTTAGGTATGTGACAAAAATATTCTATTCTCAACTGAGGTTTTACATAATAAGTTCCGGTGAAACTGTTGGTTCCCTATTCGAACACCCAATAAGATTTAAAAAACTTGAACTTTTGTCGTCTCTCTACGACGTACGGCTACCTCCGGAAAGTTGAACAAACTATACAAGGGGGTATAAGGAGGGTTGTCTCTGGAACTACGAACCCGAAAAGGAGAAATAAGCTTTCGCGCTATTCTAATCAGCACGCTCACTCTGGGAGGTTTATTTCTTTTCATTTTTTTTTTTAGCGAGCTACCGTGAAGTCAAGCAGTCTTTTCTTGGTTTAAGTTATTGTCTATAATCTCTTTGTCCGTTAAAATCTATTGTGAAGCAATTTTGAAAAACCCAAAAATAAATTAGTGTTAAAGTTTTCCTTTTGGATATCCTATTTTGTCATTGCAGCACGCGAGTTCTCAAGCCCGTAGTCAGTCGACAAACACCCAAAATAAAAACCTAGTCTCGACAAACTTCTGGTTGTATCATCTAATTTGAGAAAACCTTGAGATAATTCCTCCCATAGTTACGATGGCCAGATAATCGTACTTCTACTATGGACGCAATTGCTAGAAGCACCACACGTAGGGGTACGAGGATGAGTTCTTGTTATTCGGGGATATCACCGCGAAACTTTGAGATCAAGACATGGTCTTCTGAATCTTGTTCAAATAAAGCAAATTTTTTGGACACGTTATGAAGACACCTCTATGCTAACATCCGTTATGTCAACAAGGATCTCTTCTACAATGGAAGATTCCGTATACGTACATATACACGTCGGTTAATTATCTGTTGCTTTTCCAGTCTTTCTCTCGAAAGGGCAGCCCGGGATTTGGCTAGAAAAAAGACCCCCTCGGTCGAATTGGATGAAACATGGGAGGATTCTTGTTTCGAAATTCATTACAAATTTCTTCCCTCCCTCTAAAAACGGACAAATCTCAGAAATGAAATCACGAGATTTCAGGCAAAAATGTGATGAGAGTTTTATATGAGGCTTGGGATTCGTTTCAATGTTTCTTCTAAGGGTTGCCTCATCTCGGCGTTTTCCCGAATTGCATCAATTATCGATTCATTCTATAATGCCCTAATTCAAATGATTCAAGATTCATTGAAAATCTGCTTGTGTGGTGGTAACTTCTTAGAACAAACATGACTAGATGAGTGTTTATAAAATTATTGAGGGACCATGTCTAAGGGACCGTAAATCAAAGAAACAAAGTGTTGTAGCTAAATTGATTACCAAGCCTCTTCCACCCAAGCAGTTTCTCCTCGGATTGTTGCTGAACTCACAAAGACTTGGTTAGGGGCATTAATTTCGATAGAAAGAACCAAACCACCAGCTTCAGCTCCCGTGAAAAGCGGTTGGAGCACAAAAGTTGTGTATAAATTGTGGGGGAGGTCATCTTCTTCATACAAAACTGTCCAAGCCACTTACAGCAACAGTACTTGATACAACAATTCACAGAGTATGTGTAAAGGACGCTCGCGTGCCAAACTTCAATCCATAGCTATTTCTGGTTATCGACCTCGATGGTCTAAAATCATTTAGACTCCTGGGTTTTACTCCCGTCAGAATCCCTCTTGCAATTAGTACAAAACATTTTCAATCGAGGGAATTACACTTCAATCAAACAAGAGGAAAACAATTTCAACCAAGGTCAGATTTTCATCGAACCCTCCGGTTACATCAAAACAGTACGTTAATAAACCAAGGTAGCCTCATCAAGACTGCTCCTCAGAACAACACAGTGTGTCAAGAAAAGGATTTTTGAAAGATATGTCACCAGCCAATGAGCAAGTTGTTGAGGAAGACAACATGCAGAAACAAGATACGTAGAAAACCCCTTTGAAAACATCGAGGGCGTTGTTTTGTTCTAGTTATGGGGCGGGGATGGAATTCTGCGATTTGATTATTGCATTCGAGCTGTCGTTGTTATAAATAATCCCGTTTTTTCCACCAAATTTTTGCAAAAATTCCAAAAAAAAAAAAAAAAAAAAAATAAAAACAAATTCAAAACTAAATATAAAGTGTTTGTCACAGTTTTGACTTTCCTAATAATGGGTTAGTAATGAGAATAATTTTGACTCGATTTCGGGCGTGTTGTCGCCATAGATAGTTCCTCAACTTACCGCTGGTAGCCTAAGCTTTCTCGAATTCGATTGCTTCAGAATTGAATATGGTGAAGAACAAGAAGTGATAGAGTTAAACTATAAGTTTAGGTGCTGAAAAAAAAAAAATTATATGAGTAAACTTGTGTCGTTTCCTCCCATTAGCTTCTTAATCCACCTACTCCATTCGTACTCAATTCAGATTCAAATAAGTCAAATCAATGTTTTTAGAAAAAAGCTTCAACATTGGTGACTTGACTTCTTTAAAACGAGACTTTTTCTTGTTCTTAATATATCCGAAAGTTAAAATGCCAATGAAGGCAGAATGAAGTATGAAATTGCAAACAATGACCATGAATATTGTAATTTTGCCACTATAAAGCATACATCTTGATTATATGGAGCAAGTAAAAGAAGTGTGTGATTTACCACTCCGACTAACCACGAGGTGGGGGGTTCTAACTTAAGACATCTTTACTTCCGCTCGCGCGCTATTTGGTCTGTTTGTGTATCTAACCAGAAGCGAGCGTATAGGTGAGGGTTCAAACTAAAACAACTTATCCTTAGCCACCACCTTATTAGGGAAGAAGGTGTTTGTTGTTGTGAGTTCCAATACGCTAGCATCGGGTGGGTTTTCAACAACTGAAGAACATCGGTAGTTGGTTAGTGATATCTACTAGGGAGCGCTTGGACATTAGGTAGGTGGTTCAAACTAAACAACGCATTACCTAGCTTTAAGAAACTTTTGTTTATAACGTTGAAATGTTGCAGAATGTTTACAGTTAATAATCTCCGTTCTTTAAAATCAAAGTTACCAAAGTCGTAATAAGTTATTGCTTTTGAGTCATGATTCATCAACGACTATAAATAATAAGTTGGATCTATGTTGAGTTGAAATGTGTACACAATTTAATTCATACATTATGTTGGGAGTTTTAAAAGTTCAAGGTTCATATGTAGTGTGTTAGCCAGTTTAGTCTTTTATTGACAATATGATTCTTGTTTTAATTGCTTGGTTTGAACTAAGTGAGAATCGGGGAACGATGAATTTATCGACAGGTCATCCGTAGATTATTCTATGGTCGTTTATCATTCATATGATCCCAGTGTAAAAATGGAAGTCAAACAGAAGTCAAAAAAAGAAATATTCCAAAAACTATTAGGGCTAGTTCGTGTACACATAAAAAATGGGTGGAAAACGGGACTTGATCGAAGCTTTTGATTTCTTTAATTCCCTTGACATATAATCTTTGCTACTTTTAAAAATTAGTAGTCAAGGGAGAATGAGAGATTTTAGTCTTCGTAAATGCTTACTTCATAGCTTTGAGTTGAGGGACACGGCCATACTGAGTATGGGGGACTTTTTGGTATGTGCATTAAGTAAAATTACCATTTTACCTTTAAAAAAAACGGCTGAAATAACCAAAAAAGGGCATAACATATTGCCAAATATATGCTTGTTTTGCTCATTGCATTGTGCTAGGAAAAGTAACCAAGAGGAAATGGACGAATAAAACAAAAGCTAATAACGACAAAAAGCGCACTCGGTATGGAAAAGAATGTGAAAGATTAATGCCAATCAAAGCCAAGAAAAGAAAGTCTATCCAGTCAAAAAGTCACAGAAAAGTCAATCTGGTCAAAGGTCACAAAAGTCATCCCAGGGGCCTAAGTTCAAGGAAAGATTAAGTTTTGGGGGTCTTTGAAATTGACAAACCCTAAAAATTATTTTTTTATAGGAGAGAAAGAGAAAAAGAGATAAGACAAGGGCTATCATTTTGCAATTTGTTCAATAGTAACAATGTAGGGGGGGCAAAACTGCCAATCAACACTTCACTTGTACACAAACAAGGGCACGAATTTGCATAAACCTTCTATAAACTCTTGGGGACCTTGTTTTGCCCAAGTCCCAAAAGTTGTTTAACCACACAGGGACTCGTCGGTTGCCAATAACACAAACATTAACCTTGGAGGGCCATTTGTGCAATCCACAAATGCACACTCTAGTAAAAACTAACCCCAACCCTTTTCCCGCTCGAATTTCCCTCCCAAAAACACTCTACGGGGTGTTTACATTACCTTTTACCTGTAAAACACAATTTACATCCTTGATTACCCACCTTCCCCCTAACTCATCTACATTTCCCAGCCAAAAAGTTGCAAAACTTGGCTATCCCACACCCCCCAAGAAAAATTTCGTTGGCCTTAGATTGATCTTTCAAGATTGAAGGGCCAAGTATTAGAGCTTTAAACAATATCACACCAACAAACACACCTGTGTTTGTGTGTATACTAAGAAGGCATCAATCAAAGAGTTATGAAGAGAGAAGTCTTAACGTTATAGTTTTCGGCTATATAAAGAGCCTTGTAGCCATCTGTGGCCAGTGTGAAAAGTTTTTAATTCAGCTTTATTCAGTTTTATGTTTTATGTTTTTATTGTCATTTAAGTAATTTTTATGTTAATGTCCTTTATGCCCTTGTTACATTTTCCATTTTAATGAAAATTAAGACGTTTTAAATCAATAAGCTCTCAATAAGCTAATTTTGAGCTTATCCTGGCTTTATAGATCTATTTCAGTTTAATTCTTGATTTCAATGTTCTTTAAGTACTGTTTTAAGTTGCGAATCTATTTCATTTGATTGTGGAATTTGGAAGCTTTTGGAGAAAATGAAAAAGCGCATCTCATAAGCTTATTGAGCTTATTGCTCGGTTTAGAAGGCTAGGGAGACATCTAGGGAAAGCTTTTTAGGCAATCAAATCAGATAGAGTGGCCTTGGTTCTGAGTCAAATCATATCCTAGGTTTTAATTTTCTAAATTTCATTCTTGTCTTAACGTCTAGACTTCAAATAATGAGCGTATTTGGCCTTTAGGTCTTTACAAAATGCATTCAGTTTTAAAGTTGGTAGTTAGCTGATAGTTTCTTTATTTCATGTTTTTGTGGTTATATAAGCTTATCTCTTAAAAACTATCATAAGTTGTTAGTATAAGCTAGTAGAGAAAAAATCTAGTTATTTTTCTTAAATAAAGTTAGGGTTATTTAGTTCTTTTAATTAGCTTTAGCAAGTCAAAATTTAAGTAGGAGTAGATAATAGGTTTTTTAGTTTTAGCTTTAAAAAATGGATTTTAAAACCAACTTTGCTTTGACAGTCTTTGAAATAAATGGGTTTTGGCATAAGCCTTAAAATGCGCGGTCAATACCAGGTTTTGGCTTGGGTTATGGCCATGAGGTTGGATTTTGATTTAGATTTTAAGATATTTCAAGTGTTTTTTAGAATAATTCTTAGTTGTATATTAGTTTTTATGGTTTTTAATTCCATGTCCAAATACTGTGAAGTTTTTTGTAATCAACAAGTGACTTATTTGATTAAGTAAATCACCTTGTGGTGTTTATCGTTTACTTATGTTTAAATTAAAAGGTGGTGTTTTAGTGTCCAAAACAAGGCTCGTTTTTTAAAAAATGCCTTAGTCCTTTGACGTCATTAAAAGTCAAAACAACAAGCCATTTCTGTCTCAGTTTCGAATAAGCCCAAATACACCTTTTTCATAATCTAAAATTAAGGCAGCAAAAATGAATTTTCAAAAGCTATATATGTGTGCAATAAGGTCCTTAGATAGAGTTACTCAATCTGTTTTATAAGTTCTTTGTGAATTTTGTGATTATTTGAACAGCTTAAATTTTAAGCTGTAAATAAGCCCTTGCACTTTGCCTTAAAGTTCCCATGGCTTTTGCAAAAATTTAATAAAATAAAGGGGGAGGGGAACTTTTGGCTCAACTTTTTCTAGCCTTTAAGCAAAATTAAGCACATGTACTTTGGCTTATTTAAAGAGCTTATAAGCCCTAGTTTCAGTTCTCAAAGTTTGAGCCCTTGATAAGCTTGTTAGGTTGCTTTTTTTTAAGCCTCTAAGATACCATTTGGCTTAGTTTACACCACTGTACTAACCCCAAGTTAGTAGTACTGGTGTGGGTGTTTAAGCCACACTTTGGCATTATTGAGCTATCCCTTTAGCTCAAATTGTGTCTCAGTAAGTTTTAGTTGAGTTGGATAGTTAGGGTGTTATTTCTCCTTTCCTTAGCTTATTTGCTCTAGTAACTTAGTTAATGTTTAGCTTTTTGGCTTATTTCAAGCTCTCTGGTCAACTTTAAGCTTATTTTTTAAGCTTATTCTTTGATAAAAAGTGAAAAGTGCATTTGTTAAATGTTGTGGTAGTAAGACCCTTAATAAGTTTGTAGTTTATTGTTTTCGCTAAAAAGCTCATTTTTTATAAGATAAAAAAAAATAAGCACACAGCGTGGGGTTCTCTTTTGTTTCGTTATTCATAGTGTTGGGTTACCCATTTTCATTATAGTGTAAATCCTAAAATGTTGCCCGCCGCTTACACTTTAGTTTAATTTATACAACTTTCTACCTAGAGTTTTAAAAAACAATAAAATAAAAGGGGAAGCATACTTGGTCCGGTAGTGAGCAAAGACTCGAACCCGGGACAAGCAATACATCCCACTTTTTATCCCCACACACACTTTCATCACTGGCCCTTGGGTCTTTTCTCGTTAAAGACTCATGGGCATAACATATTTAAGGGCGGTTTTCCCCTTATAGCTAATACGATGTCCAAGCTTATTTTCGGGGATTATTTGAATAAGCTGTGTGTGTTGGTTTAGTTTTCGTAGTATAGTTTTTAGTCTTCTAGTATGTTGTGTAAATTTTTCTGAATTTTTTGTAAACGTTTAATTTATGTTTTATATTTTTTTTAGATATTAGTTTATTTAATTCTTAATAAATACAAAAATTTTAAATAAGGAAAAAATATTTTGCTGTTTTTGATATTTTTACCTTTTGTCATCTAGGTTTGTAGGTAATATCTGATAATTTTGGTGTAGGGTCTTGTTGTTTTTAATGTTTTCATCTTTTTTTGAACGGAGTCCGGGTGGAGGCGTGTTCTCGGCGAGTTGGAGGGGAGTAGGGATATCATTTAACGTATCGTATAACTTGTTCGTCTACGGCATTGTTTTTTACTGTATCTCCGCGAAGTAGTAATTTGATTATATCAATCAGTTGTGCTGACCTTTCTATATCTGTTCGGGGCATACGAAGATATCTGAGGTGTGTGGTACTGTTCAGGGAAGCAACTTGTCACTTAGAGTCGTATGGAATTTAGCGTTAGTTTGTTTTTCCTTGTTCAGTGTCTTGAGGGGGTTATGCTGCAGTGGACTTGTGATTTTTTAGATTCAAATACTGTGGTGCGGGATTTGTTTTGACTCGTTTTTGGTGTCAAACGATCTCCGTTTTCGGTCCTCTAGTCTTTTTCATCTCTTCGTTATTTTGACCCGTAGTAGTATTTTAGAAACGTGAAAAAATTTTCCGTCAGGGTTATTTTAAAAAGATTCTTTAGGTTTTTTCCCCTTTTGTAAGGGCTATTCGGGGCTTTCATTTTCTAGTTTAATTTCGTTAATTTCTAGGGTTTTTCTTAAACGTTTTAGTCCGTTATTGTTTACATTCCTTTTTCAAACTTCCCAAACTCATTCCTTCATCAAACTCCAAATCTTCACCGATGCTATCGATTTACCATTCCAGCCTACGTTGGGGCTTACGACACGGGGGAAATGCTCTATACTACTTCCTGGTATCATTGATTGCTGTTTTTACACTTCTTTATATATTTTATATTTTATTATATTTTATATATATATTTAGTGTAATCTCAACCGACCATGGTGTAAGTATAAATACCCAGTGTGGAGAGGGTGTTGGTCTCATTTGTTTTCTCACACATTTGTTAGATTCAATCATCTCATTTTCTCTCTTTATTTCTCTCTCTACTTTCTCTCTCTTGTTTTTCTCTTTAAAATTCTTCATCTTTCTCATCTTATTTTCTTGTTCAAATGGTGAAGTGAAGGTGATTATTGGTTCGGAGTGTGTGTGTGTGTACGCACTCGCACGCGCACACACGGGTGGGTTTAGTGATTTGTTTTTTGGTTTTCATGTTCTAAAAATGCTTATTTTGTTATTATTTTAATCTAAAGGTTTCTTCGGGCTTATTTAAGTGGTAGATATTAAGAGTGTTCTCAAAAAAAAATACATTAACTACTTCTCAATGTTCTCAATCTGCTAAGATGCTTAATTTTATAAAATAATGTAACATTTTTTTTTCTTTCTTTTTACATTCAATCCACTAAGGGTGGGTTATTGAATGAGAAAAAAAGAGCTTATTTAGTCGTCTTACCAGCTTATTAAACCTTATTTACAAATCTTCTTATATGTGGCTTATTTTCTTACTTTTTGTGATTTTTGCTTATTTTGTGTGGCTTATTTCGTGAAAAACATCTTCTCAAAAGCTTATTTGTCACGGCTCAAGTTTTGGCTTATTTCGAGTAAAAAGCTCTAATCTTTTTTGTCACACCTTTAAAAGTAGCTTATTTTGTCGTGGCTTATTGAGGTTATGAAACAGCTTATACTTTGAGCTTATTTACTAGCTTATTGTAGAAGCTTATTCAAGCTTGAGTTAGCTTATCCTCTTGTGGTCTACACGGTTGAAGACAAGCAAGAGACCAAGTTCCAAGTTTTTAGCAGAAAGAAGACAAGGACGATTTTGGTTGTTTTTGGGGTTTGGCATAAAGACAATACAAGGACATAGTACGTTTTGGTTATTTGTGATGGAACCGAACAAGCAAGGTTTGTGTGCAAACCGAACTACTCAAAAGCTTGAGTAACCGAACAACTCATTTTCTTAGAGCTGAACAATCTCATGACCCGATCAACCTTGAAAACCGAACATAACTTGGTTATCTTTGTTGACCAAACAACCATTTTCCCTTGTGAACCGAACAAACCATTTTTCTTTGTGAACCGAACAACTAAGTAAGTTTCAGTTTTTCCGTTTCGAGTATCGGTTCATTACGGGACTTCTAACTTGTATCATTGTGATCGTGATTCGTTTTCGATCAACGCGATATATTCATTTTTCACCGACGATAACCGTATAATCCCGTATAAGATCAAAAATACAAACGTACCACTAATTTATTTAAATTTGAATCGTAAAAGAAAGAGTTTCAGGAGGGAATATCCATTAATTAAATTTAAACATAGAATTAAAAAGTTGCACATGCAAGTCCTGAATTAAATGACCATTTTCCATCATTCAGTCTTTGCTTGATTATACCTCAAAGTTGGAAAAGGTTTTTGCCACCGTTAGGTTTATTCTATAAAACAACCCGTTAGTTATCCACAAGTGATGTGTTTGTGCACACGTTCAGTACCTTTTTGGAGTTTTAATCAACCGTTAATCATTTCAAGCTCAAAATTTGTGCACCGTTCATCGTTTTAGCTCAACAAATTATTAACGAAAGTTTAAGTTCTTCGATTACAACAACGATTTCAACGACAATTAATCATTGTTTCATGGTTTCCTCTTGATTTTGTAAAAATCCAGCAAAGATTTTCATTTCTTTTTACGGTTTTATAATCATAGTTTGTAAAAATCCCATGTGAAAAGGTTACTTCGTTTCATTAACAAACACATCACATTTACCTACTTAAAGATCCTACAAAAATCATTTTAACTTCACATTTCACGTTACAATGGAAACGAAACGATACTTTTTATCTTCTCGTTGTTCGGTTTAGATGTAAATGGAGATACAACAACTGCAGAGCAAGCTAAAGATCATGATTTGAATGAGAACTCCATGAACCAAATTGAATGCCAGCTAACAAAACAATTTCAAAACTTCTCTCAACGTTCCAACTACTCAACTGTTACCTATGAGTTTTTAGCAGAGGCTTTTCACCCGGACTCTTTAATGACGACGTGAGGAACTTTTAAGGATGTGTTATTCTCGAAACCATGACAGAACATTAGCAAGGCTATCAACAAAGAAACACTTCACGAGAAGGATTCCAATTCTGGTCTAAGTATGATCAAAGTGTAGTTTGAAAATTTCATACATTCAAGAGTGTTAGAGCTTTCCAATTCTAATTCACATGCTCTAGAAATAACACAAGACTTCAAAGCTTACACTAACATGGAAGCTCAAACTTTTAAGGAAACAATAATACAAAACATGGACTCCATTGAGCAATGTATTGTTGAAAGAGCATGTCATGAACAAGAGCTTTAGACTAGGTTAAAAAGGTTGAATGAAAGAAAGTTATAGATTCAAGAGTGCAAGATTCAAGAGGTTAATGTATCAAATGCTTATTCGGGAGACACAGACAGCAGTGGGATTGTATCTGACAAAGGGAATGCTCAAGGTTTAGAGAATCAAAGCAATACATCTGGAGATGAAAGCAGCAGGTCAAGGAATGATTGCAATGACAAAAGCACTTTTGGGGATGATACGGACATCAGACCTTCTTTGACACCATAACCAAATGGGTTAAGGTACAATATACCTACTGACTAGAATGTGTTGCTGTTTGACACACAACATTCCTAAGCATCTGAATGCATTATTAACACATGTGTAGTGGAAAAGGTTGATAGTAATGTCATTCTTGATTCATCAAATATGTGTGATAATGAAATTCAGACTGACCAAAATGCTTTGTAGTAGAATTTGAATGATGAGCGGGTTGTGCTTGATAACTTAATTGAAACTTATAAAACTTGATATTGATGAAAACAAGAAGATTCAAAAAATCAATTATGGACACCTACTCATCACTTGATCTCAAGAACTGAAAGAGTGCAAATCTACTCTTGAGGAAAACTATAGCATCTCTAGGGAGTCTAATAGATACTCGAGATAGATATCTTTGTTTGCACCTTCTATGATAAAGAGAGTGAAGCTTCAAAGTACAGACTTTCAAAGACCATTCAATTGAAAAATGATACTCTTGAACGTAGTTAAAAGAAACTCAGAAGCATTAGCTCAAAAAAGAACATGACATAAAAGATGGTTTGAAATTAAAAAGCCTATGAAATTTCTGTTGTCAAAGAGAAAAATGATGAGTTAGTCAAACAGAGTCTTTTAACAATGTTACATTACGAAGGTCTTGTCTAAAGAGAAACAAGGTAATAACGGATTGAACTTAAGGAGGAAAAGACATCGAACAAATGATTTCTATGGAAAAGCAATTATAGTTTTTGAATGAAATATTACAAACGGAATCATTCATACTTAAAACCATTTCCTTATGTTAGTCCCAAAGGCCAACATCAATGGTTTGACCAACCTTTGCCAAATCCATTGTATCTCAAAAAAGGCTCAATTTGAGCAAACCTGTTTGGACGAGATCCCACAATGACCAAAACTGATCTTGCAAATAGGGAATCGTCCCCGTTAGGGAAGAGACTATGGATCTCTGGTACGACGAGGTCAATCAAAATTGAATAAAGACTTAGTGCGACCTTATGACTACACAAAGCTAAACAGTCTTTATGAAATTTTAAAACCCCCAACACAGGAATATCTTGTACAGTTAGCATATGCAAATGAAGTAAGGAAGAAAATGCAGAGAAAATCTTTTGTGAAAACAAAACCAAATATTTTCAAAAAATCAATTTTTACCAGTTTCCAAATCAATAAGCTCAAAAGTAGACAAGCTATTTTTCATGAAGAACAAAATTAAATCATTTTAGAGAGAATTGTCATCAAGATTGGGTAAATCATTTACAGGATCATCTTTTCTTGTTGCCCAAAACTGCTCTGATATGGAGTGCTAATATAAAAAACTGTTTGGATGCCTTCTTGCCATAAAGATACAAAATGATAGTTTCGCATTTGTTCATGAACTTAAGAAAGAAATGCATGCTGATTTAAAGTACGTTGAATCCCTTGAAAATGACAAAACTTGAATCTGATAAAGCAGAATTTTCAAACATGTATTATATACTATTGCATGAATGTGTGTCTAATGATGTTATTTGTTCTTATTTGCATTCGTTATCTGATTTAGTTGCTCACTCTGAATTGCAATGCTTTTATCTTCATAATGTCTAAGAATGTGAAATGTCTTTGCACATAAAGCTTTCAAAAACAAACTGATAAGGCTGTTAGCAACGTAGGTTTAATAACATTCAGCTTTTTACTAATGTTTTGTAAATAAGAAAACACTTGATTTCTCTTGGAACTGGCTTTACAACAATGTCGCCCCCCCCCCCCCCCCCCCCCCCCCTCAGAAACAGTATGAAAAATCACACAGTTTTATATTGAGAAAACGCGACATCAAAATGTATTTCAAAAATGTAAAGTGGAACAATATCGCAGCGAATTTGTACAAGTTTTGAAGCAAAGCTCAATTGCCAGACAAAGACATTGCTATTAAAAAAGTGAGTTAAGTAATCATTGAGATTAATTGCAAAGGAAAAAGTCTGTTGTGTCGGAAACTAAGTTTTGAGTAATTCCCCATATCTGTTGTCTCGATAACGCGAAGTATGCTCTAAAAGGATTCCACAAACACATCGTTTTAGGGCAAATACCCGACATCCTTTTTCAGACCTCTCTTGAGAAGGAAATTTTTTCACTAACAAAAGTCGGTTCCACAAAAACTAATGTGTCAGGAGTTTATCAAAATACAGTCAACTCTTTCATCGTGGACTACAAGTTAGGAGAATTAGTCTTTTTTATAAGCATTATGAGGTGAAGGCACCTTGACCTTCTAGGAATTAGCCCAAGCATGTGTCTCATTTCAGGCACCAAGGGAATATCTGTATGCTCAAATACACTGGTTTCATAAATACTACTAGAGGAAGTTAAGAAAAAGGCAACATCTTCAGAAAGGACTAAGCCTTGAAATCCAAAACCCTATGTGCAACAAATAAGATTGGATTACCAAACACTACTATTGGGTAAAAAACATCACTACCTAGGACTACCGTTAATCTAAACAACCTAGGATTGGCCACTACCTTCCATGAGTAGTCGTGTATAGAAATTTTAGAATGGCGCTCTCTCTACTCGCAGAACCACCTAGGATTCAAAAGTCATCTTGAAGTCAATGAATTGGCTTGTAATACATGCAAAAAGTGCATTACAGTGGCAAATCACGATGACAGTGCATCTTAAAAATAACTCTCAAAAGGTGAATTTCTCGTGCCTCAAGCACAAAAAAGCAATGCACAGTCCCATTTAAGCAACAAAGTGATATATACCCGTGTAGAAAAGAAAAGTGACTTTAAGGATTCATCGTTGGGAAATGGATCCCCATCGGACAAGGTTTTCTCCCAATAAGTCTCAATGTGTTTCTGAAAACAACGCACTCCTAGTTAATGGTCCTTACATGGGAAACAAATTAGAATCTTTACTCATGTTGGTCTTAAGTGGATTCCCATTAGAAAGTCCGTTGAAACCTGCTACAACACGAATGATAGTGCTTCACCATTAGGAAAGGAAACACATAATCCTAAAATTGTTATTTGTGCAAACTCTTCTTCTTTGAGTGTATGTACTTTAATGGCTTCCGAACCCATCTCTTCAAAGGATTCTTCTAATGTAATATTTCTGTCTAATTACTTCTTTGTTCATAAAACATTCAATTTTTATTTATGTTAGAAAATATTTTTTGCAAAAAGAAATACAAAAAAATATTAAAATTTTCAAAAGGAAAATTAACAAAATTAATAAAAAATCTCCAAAACGAAAATCCAAAATACAGGAAAAAATATCTAAAATAGAAAGAAAATTTTCACACTAAAAATGAATCTTCTTCTCGACATTCATTCGCTGATATCTCGATACAACATTTACGTATCCTAGAATTGTTGTTTAACATCGACAACGGGGCGTTGCAATTGATGTTCGAACAGGAGTTTCAAATGCTTTCAAAACATGTCATTTCTAATTTTTCTTATGGCTTGTTATTAAATGACAGATAACAACCCTTCTGTCCTCAAATTTTAATGAAAAGTCGTGCATTCATGTACATTTCATTCTCACAACGTGAAGATAACAATTCTCGGAACCTTGTAGCCGACACAAAAAGTCCAATCAAAAAGACATTCAAAGTCTTTCATGATCAAGTAACATTGGTTTTTCATAAAACAACGTTAAACATAGTTTTTAAGAGTTATCAAAAGATTCTTCAAATCTTTGTTTTAAAGTTGTGTGTTCGACCCACTCCCTCCTCATGCTCTCTTTAATAGTCGAACGAATCCATTTTTTATAAAGTGAATCAACTCTTTTTACGGTAGGGAGCTTTTTAACCAAGTTTTTACCTGAGTTTTTAGGCCACATATCACATGTCTATTTTGTGTGTCTAAAATATTTTAAAAAAATGTTTAAACAAATGAAAAAAATGCTAAAATGTTAATAATATTTAAACACTTATTTTGTTAAAACATATACAAGTAGCTCAAACTTAATTTCACATGGATTTTACAAAGTCATAATCCTATTCTCTCAATTGGTGTCATATGTATGAAATTGAGGGGGAGCCAAAGAAAAGTTCCACATAATTCATGCCGATAATATTTTCTCCACACATAATTTTCAAGTCAAATTTTAATCACCGGGTATTTCAAAATCTAAGTGCATTAGTATTTAAAATAAGGGGAGACATGTAATTAAAATATGATCTAGAAAATAATAAGTAATCTAAGACTCACAAATGCTGTTATACCTCTCGGGAATAGGTTTTTATGGTTATGTTCTCATACCCAACAAATCTTAATCACGACGATTCTGAAGTCATAAGGTGGCTTTGGTTAGGTATTAGTCCTTATGATCTAACCAAATACCGGAGCGGGGATTACACTCAAGGAACTCTTATAGTTAAATAAACAATCTTAGGTATGATTGGAGTAATGAATGAGTATAAGGGATAATGCTGACTAAATTGAGCTAACACTGGAACAATCACAACAAGGTGTCAGTAATGACGTCTTGGTAAGCATTGAAGGGGTTAAAGAATGAAAAAGAAATGTAAGGATAAAAGGTCTAAAGAAAGTAAGCCTCCATACAACTTTCGGGCAAGAAACCGGTTTAATACTTTAATTCTTCGGTTTCACAAAGATGAATTCTGATATTAAAGAAAGACGTCATGGACCTAGTGATGCAATGCATAACCCTTCCCAGCCATTCGAGTTTCTCTCAACAGAAACTTGTCTCATTTGTCACGGAGATACACACGTTATCTATTGACATCTCACTCCGAGATTGTTGATATTGAATAGGTGGCAGTCTGCTCCAGCCCTCACGAGTACTAAAACTAAATACACAACTTAATCGAGTCTTGAGCCAAGAGATCAATAAATAAATTATCTTTAGGACAACATTACATGATCAAATATTATTCCTCGAACACCAATAAGTTTACAAGTTGTTAAAACAAGAGTTCCTATGCATTTCCCTTGTTGATTTTGCCAAAATATTCGTAGAGTAATACTTAAGTATTCACAGTGAAGATGGAAATCCTACTTGAGCCAACATCAAACAAGCTCTTGGTAGGTGACTTGCGCGATTCTATATGAATCAAACTTGTGTCAACTGGAAAGAAACGATGGTGCGATTCCATGTGAATCAAACTTTTTCCTCGTAAATGATAATTGATGAATCATTTAGAAAGATCAGTAACTATATGATTCAATACATATGCGTGTTGTATGCTTTTGAGAGGTTTCACGGTATTGGAACAAGACGTACTCGGTGTTTCTAATGCTTTGCGTCTTGAGGATCTAACATTTGAGACTGGAAACCTTTTCATGGTGCAGGGGTCTTCTAAAATCGAACCTACCTGATCACAGGGTACAGTCTTTTCTAAGTTAAAACGGGTCCTCTCGTAAACTGGATGGTTAATGCATCCGAATCTCATACGATTGACAAAGCCCATAGTTGTCCTATCTGATGTTTATCACTAACTTTAAAATGCATATGGTACAACGACGGTGTTGCAGCCTCATTCCAGCAGAGTCGAATTCACTACCACATGCTCATTACTCAAAGATTTACAAAGAACATACTATACAGGCATCAAGATTCAAAATCTAGGAAAGCTACTAGAGTTTTTTAAATAAAAGTAACTTGTTTAAAATTTATAAATTAATTATGAGATTATTAAATAGTAGTGACCTTAAATACGGAATGTTACAATATCAAGTCTATCAAAGGAGATTATTAGCAAGGTTTCAAGATGATGCAAAGTATGAGCATGTTGGTCAAGACACAAGATCGCAAGGCGGAAAAGATGATTAAGACAAAAGGATAAAGATTTAAAGATCTCGGACGTAAAGACGAAGTCGAAAGACAATGACAAAGGCTCAAGATCAAAGATTACACAGCATGAAGGAACAAGCCTACAACAAGATAAAGACCAAGACAAAGACAAGAGCTTAACGACAAAAGAAATCTCATTGATCTCATGAAGGAGTGTCACAATGAACTCACTTCGGGGGAGATTGTTAGCCTCAAAATATTGAGTCGAACAAGAAGTTCGTTCATTTGGAATATTAGGTCTCGGTCATTTATTTATGTAATGTTGTAATAGGCTAGAAGGGTAAACGGGCTCGTGAACGTAATCTAATCTTGTACTAGTTCCGGACTAAGGTCCATTATAATCCCGAGCCTGGCCCAAGTCAAACACCATTCGGCCCAACAAAGCCCATGTGGTGTAAGTATAAATACCTCTCTCCAAGTGTGGAGAGGATGTTGGTCTCATTTGTTTTCACACACTTGTGTAATCAACCACTCTCTTATTTTCTCTCTACTTTCTCTCTTGTTTCTCTCTCTAAAATTCTTCATATCTCCTTTCTATTTTTCTTGGTATCCATGGTGAAGGAAAGGTGATTTCCGAATTATCCTACACCTTCTTTCTTACAATTGTAGCACTTAACTTTGATCATATCTCACTTTTTCCCATCTTCTTTCTTATCCTCTTTATTTTCCTCTTGCTTCACATACTTTAGTTTCTTGTTTGCTAAAGAAGATGCCGAAGAAGTTCTCAAATTGTTGTTCATTGGCTTAGCATAATATTTCTTTCGATTAACAGATTTTGCTAACAACGCTGTAATTTTTTTCAAATCACTAATATCTTCATCATCACTTTCTTCTGACTCTGAGTGAACTACAACTTTTCTCTGCATACTCACTTTTGTTTTCTCAGCAACCAACGCTAATGGATCTAAAGTAACCACAACTGCTTTCTTCTTAATACTTGAAGCATCATTCACATCACCTTGGTTTTGCTTTAGAATGTTGTAAAGAGCATCAATATTAATATCCATTAAGTTCTTGGTTTGCCTCATCAGTGTACCTGTAGGTCCAACCCTAGATAGATCTTCAAGCCTGTTAAGGTTGTAGAGTACTTATGTAATCACAAGCAACTCTAAGAGA
>BQNB010026181.1:0-58878 GCA_026074375.1 Tanacetum coccineum
ACGATGAATTTATCCTTTTTGGGGCATTTTAGGATTGAAATGGGTCTTGTTCTATGACCCTAATGTTATAAAAATAACGAAAGTCAAATAAGTTAGTTAGTTTCTTAAAAAGAAAAGTACAAAAAATGAGAAAAAGAAAAAAAATACAAAAATATTAGTGGTAGTAAGTGTAAATATTTAAAAATGGTCAAAACAGGGCTTTTCAAAGCTATTGGTTCTTTAATTCCCCTTGATGAACACTCAGCTACTTTTCGAAGTTATTAGTCGAGGGGGATTGAGATTCTTAGTTTTCTTAAGTGTTTACTTGTAGCATTGCGTGAGGACACGACAATATCTTAGTATGGGGGATTTTGGTATGTGCTTAATTACACATACCATTTTCCATTAAAACCAGACTTAAATGACCAAAAACGTACCAAAAATACATTGTATTTGTATGTTTTCACTTATATTGTGCAGGAAACGGATATCCGATAAAAGAACAAAAAATCAAGCCAAAACGGACAAAACCGGCATGGAATGGAAAGAGCGTGGGAAGTCAAAAAGTCAAAGTCAAAAGTCAACCAAAAAGTCAACCCCGGCAAAGTCAAAGTCAAAGGTGGAACCGAAAAACGAAGAAATACTTAATGGGCCCACCCGTACCCATCTAATGGGCCGGGTCAACCCATTAATGATTCATATGAAGACTTAGAAGCTAAAAAGGCCCAAATCCATTCTATTTTATACTTGGCCCAAAACCATACAATATGAGCCCAATCCCATTTAACAAACGTTAGCCCATCACACCCCTTTAACTGATTACACAGTTAGTCCAAGGACTGTGGGTGTAATAACATTTCATAAAATTAGGGACTGGAATTGCCAAATCCTTAAACTTGTACACCACAAAGGACCAACCTTGTAATACCACTACACAAGATAAGGGGCCAAACATGTTAATTCCACAAACTTATACCCTGTATACCCAGTCAAACACCCAAGACTCTTTCCCACCAAAAACACTGTTTATCATCCCTGTCTATTTTTACCTCGATTCTTACAACTATAAACAAAACCATCACTCTCAATCTCAACCCCACATCACATGGGTCAATTTCCATGTTGGCAATCCCACATAACCCTATTGGATAATGAACAAGACAAAATTTCAATGGTTGAGATGATACGACTTGGGCACCACTCAAGATTAATGGCTTGGATTGATGTTTAACTTACCTCACACAAGAAACACAGCTTCTCAGTCTCTCACAAAAGAAACATAAAGGGAAGAAGACAAGAGAACAAGACCCAAGACCCTTTAGCTTATTCTATATAAACTAGGACATTGTAAGCCTTCAGAGGCATCTAGTTAATGTTTTACAGCTTATAGTAGTGTAGCTTGTGTTTTTCAAAGAATTGTACTTCTTTTTAAGATTAATGAAAATTTGAGATTTTAAGTTAAAATCTATTTTTTTGTTAAGTGTATTTGCGTTTGAGAAATCTTTGATAAGCTCTAAATTAAGCTCTTTTCATTCAAAACAAGCTGTTACTTGTTCACTATAAGCTTCTCAATAGCTTGTATTGATTAAGCCTTTAAAATCATAAAAAAATCACAAAATATCATGAAGAACTCTGGAGCATGGTGTATTTTGGATAGCCATGGGTTAGAACCTCATGGGAGGTGTTAGGATGATGGTTTGGTAGTGTTAAGTTCATGACCAACAGCTTTGGACCTTTGTAAGTTCCTAATTTTCATTTTAAAGTCCATTTTTATGCATTTGTCTAAGTACTGCTTAATCTTGCTTTTTATTGTGTTAAGTATGCTTATTTGATCTTGATTATGTTTATTTGATCTTGTTTTATAAGTCTCTTTATCTGTTTTAAGCCTTAGTTATGATTTAGAATCTTAAAGGGGTGTTTGGATCAGTAGGTAAAAGTAGGTCAAAATAGTCTAAAAAAAACTATTGGGTCACTTGGCTAAACTTGTCAAGTCTTTTTCAAGTAGATTTAAACTGTTAATATTGGATTATTGTTCAATACTTGTTTCTAAGGTTTGTTTATGTTTCTTTTAAGTGTCAAAATACAATAGGATCTAAGTTAGTTCAAGTCTGTTTTGTCTCTTAAGAGTTTGGCCAAAAATCTGTCTTAGTCATTTTACAGCTTATAAAGTCTTTTTTCATTATCAAATTTAGAGTAGTTATAGCTATTTTTAGAGTCTGAATTTTTGAGCATAAGCTCATTGGTTGTCAAAATACATTTGTTTAAGCTTATTGTAGTATTTAGTATTTATTTACCTAGCTTAAAGTAAGCCTGCATTTTTGTCCTTAAAAACTAAAAAAACCAAAAAGAATGCATAATGAGTGTGAACAACACTTTTCATTAGCAAATTTGATGGCTTAAATGATTTTTAAACTCCTTTTGGTGAGCTGATTATTGTAGCTCTTTGGGTAAGCTTTAGGGTCCTATAAGCTGCTAAGTCATAAGGTTCCATCTTTAAGCTTAAAAATAAGCTCAAAAGTGGTCTATTGGGCTGTTTGTTAACAGTTTTGGCAAATTTTGCTTATTGCTTTTCTTCCCTATTCTGCTTATTTTCATTTACTTATTCTGTTTTGATTTGCTTATTAGGTGTATTCTTCTATCTGTCTTTGCTTATTTTGCCTTTTCACTAGCTTATTTGTGCTTAAAAAGTAGAATAGTTTAGCTCTTTTTAGTCCTTAGTGTAACAAACCAATTCTGTCAATTCTATTTGCTTATTTCTCAGCTCATTTTTTAGTTTTATAAAAAGTCCTTTTGTTAAAGTTTGTTAATTTAGCTTAATTTATAAGTTGTAAAAAGAAAAATAAAAAAAATGTTTTCAAAAAAGACAGAGGCATGGGGGTCGGACAGCCTCTGCACCTCTCCCCTCTTTACACCACTCGTTCCCCAAGCCAACCACCCAACCAAAACCCATCACCAGCAGCACAAGCAGTGCCTTCTGGATAATACTTGCTCCAATTTATTTCTTATACTCAATTTTGAGGCCCTTTTCGTATTTGTAGTTCTGTGCTTATTTAGGGCTTATTGTTAGCTTATTTGATAAGCTGGCTTAACCATCTTATTTTTCCTGGCTTCCTTATAAGATTTAGGACTTTTGTGCAATTTTTCAGATTTTTTATTAACCGTTTAGTATTTTTAATATTTAATTTAGTTTAAAATCGTTTTTTAATTCATAAAAAATTATAAAAAAGTCCACAAGAATATAGTCTTTTTTCAAAAATTTCCTTTTATCATTTAGGACTTAGAAAAATTAGATCTGCTTTCGTAGGGTTAAAATTGTAGATTTTAGTTTCTTAAAGAACGGGATTAGATCCCGTTCACGTTTTTCGTGTTTCTAAGCTTAAATCGCTTTCGTTATTGGTATTGTTTTTTAGTTACTTGCATTTAGTCAATTTGGACCTTTAAACGTTAAAAAAGATCATTTTAGGATTTAATTTTGATAGAATTAGGGTTTTAAATAAAAAAGTTTTAAGTCACGTTTTTAGGATTTCCGTTTGCATTTTTAGTTTAAATTTGTATTGCCTTAATTGTTTTTAGTGTAGATTGCATTAATTTTCCCGTAGATTTAGAAAACAAATCAAAATCTTTGTTCCATTCAAGCATCAAATATCAAACCGACTTTCGACTTTCAAATTTGCATTCCTCGTCGGGAAAACGACCTGGGAATATCATATACTACCCGGTTTATTCATTGATTTTATTGATATTATCCTATTATATATTTATAATATTTATATTATATATATAGTAAGAAATCTTTAAATCACCTATTCTCTAGTTATCAGTTATCACATTAAGGGAAATGTTCAACTAAGTGTGGAGGAGAGCCAAATAGGAAAAATTAATCATATCCCTTCGTGTTTGCCCTGCCAAAAATTTTCTAACTGATATTTTACGAAAATTTTATATATATGCTTTTAATATAAAAAAAGGCAAGTCCACCCGGATTGACATTATAACTAGCACAACCTAGTCCACTAAATTGTGAGAATTATAAGCCTTAAAATTATTCGGGTACCCACCTTTAGTACCTAAGATAACTGATGCCTTTAGCCTGTTCAAGTTAAGGTTTGAATGCAATTGCAAGTGTCTCATCCGTCATTACGGCTGTGTATTTGTAATTTGTCGCCTTTTCTGGAACAGTGGTATTGGTTGATAATTATATTTGAGTCAGTCGGTAATTTAGAAGCTCTAGAACTTGTGCTTGATCATCATTTACTAAATCGAAGCCTGATTAATCATATGTTATTAATTCCGCAAGTTCCTGTTCTTGCAAGCACTCCCTTCAGTGCTAAGTTGCTGAAATACCTAAGTGAAGAAGTTAAAGTTGAAAGAAGAAGTTCTGTGCCAAGCCTTAGTTATCATTATGATCCTAAAAAAAGAGAAAAAATATATATAGTAGTTCAAAGAAATAAAGGCTTAAGTTCCGGCACATGAAGATTTGTATATGCTATTATCCCTCATCAGTACCAAGTTCCGCCCTTCGGTCATGTTTATGTGTCAAGTACAAGCATATGGTAGCTGTCTAGATTATGTCCGTGCAAATGAGTGCCATCATAGAAATATATGAACCCTATCTGAGTGGCTCAAATGAATTACAAATCAAACACATTCCCCTTTGAGGTGCTATGTTATATGTCTATGCCTGAAAAGTTAATATGCAAACTCTTGTAAAATACAAATTTTCTCCACGTCACGATAAATGATCTTATTTTCTCGCTTTGATTGCTTGAGGGCAAGCAATAGCTAAGTGTGGAGGGATTTGATAACGCCTAAATTATACATGTTTTCGGTGGCGTTATTTATTCATATTTTATCATTTCTCGTGAACTTTCGATACTCAATAGCATGAATTACTTGTTGGTTCACTTTAAGACATCCCAAGCTCAAATCAAACAAAGATCAAATACTTATACACTTCATAAATTAAGATGCAAGAAAAAGATAAAATCTCAAGCTAAAAAGTGTAATTGTGCGCCGCACTTATCAATTGTGCGTTGCATTTCTCCTCAAAGTCATGGAATTAAAGACTTAGTCAAAATAGTGCATTAACTCCCTTAGTACGCCACACTTACAAGATTGTGCGACACACTTCCTATCTGGTTACGAAGAATAAATGAAGTCATAAATACTATTGCTATAACACTCTAAGTACGCCGCACAAATACTTTTGTGCATTGCACTTCCCTTCGAATTTAATCACCAAGTACGCCGCACAATTTATCTTGTGCACCGTACTTCTACCCTGAAATCAGCCTATAAATAGAGCCAAATTCTCACACATTTCATATCAACTCATACATATAACAATCTCATCCAATCCTTACACAATCATTTCCCTTATGAAGTCTTAAATCCTTCCCAATCATTCTCCAAGCATAAACACCACACCTTTTGAAGATTTAAGATCAAATAACCAAGAACGAAGAAGAACACCATACCAGTTTAGTGAAATAATGATGTTTTTTATTGAATCAAGTTATGTTATGCACTACATAGTCATGAGAGGCTAATTCTCTCATGACTACTCAGTGAAGTTATGATAAAGAATAAGTGTTTGGTATGATCGTGATCTCATTAATCTCAAGCTTATGTTGTAACCCTATTATATCTTATCTTGTTAGTTTTGCTTATCAACTTAGATTATATAATCATATCGGTACAGGTCGAAAGACCCGTTATAATCTATGTGGTTTTAAAAATTTGTTTATGATCTTTATCGTTTGTGTCGAGAAATCCACTTTCGTAAACTGATAAAAAAAAGCTTTGATATAATAAATAACTGGATCATTTAAGTGACACGTTTGGTCTAGCCTACTAAATATAAATCTTGAGTTAATTAAGTTAATTTTTGAAAATGTTTACTGACGATAAATCCTTTTTATAAGTTAAAGTTCCATCTTCGAGGTCTTAATCATTGTCACTACTTATAAGTTATTTTTAACTATTCGAGTAGTCATCTTTATTATCAGTGGTAAAACAAAAGTTATTTTCAAAATTGTTAAAATCTATTTTCTTTCTGATTATTCGAACACTACTCAAATCCTTATGGACGACCTGTGTTGATCCCACGCCTTGATCGGTTCTTTATGATATAAAGAGTTTGTTACCTTGGAAGAATCCAAAATAACAAAGATTGAGACTTTGTATGTATATCAAAGTGTATGCGGAATTTACACTTTGATACTCTAGAGAAATATATGAATGAAACAATAATGATCACACACAAACAATAATCACAAAACTCACAGCTTCAATATTATAAATAATACGAGTACTCTTTAAGTACTGGGGTTACACAACCTTGAAGCTATTACGATTTTCACTAAAATGTATCTCTTAAAGTTCTATCTATCACTACTCTAGGGATCTCCTTTTATAGAAATACAAGGAGCCCTTTACACATATATCTGCCTATCAATTAGGAACAGTTACAATTTAAAACTAAATATCCCGAAATCCTCTCCATGAATTCTTATCTTCATTTCATCAGCTTTGACCACTTAGCAGTACAAACTTCTTCAACTAGCAGTATTAAGTTTCCTTGGCAGTACTAACTTTGTGCTGGCAGTACTAACTCCTTTAGTACTGTTGGCAGTATTAAGTCCAAAGAAGATTTATTCCTAACAATCCTCCCCTAAACTTGTGATTGTCCTTTAAATCATCAAGTTTCTTCTGAATAAAATCTTCTAGTCTTCTACCTTTGCTGATGATTCTTTCAAACACTTTTGTCATTTCTGCACTTGAGCTCTTATGAATCTAAGGAGTTCAAAAGCCTGGGAACTTTCATGATCTACCTCCAATTTTCTACTTAACATTTTTGACAACATCTCTTGGCTTAAGGGATACTTCTTTTCTGTCAACATATGGATTGCCAATCCATTGTCCATCAACAAAATATGAATACCACAAAAATCACATAATCTCCAGCTTAGAAGATTATACTCATGTTGATCTTTCCAAATCTCATCATCTTCATCATGCTCAAACAAAGTATGGAGATCTCCCCAAAGCATAAGATCAAAACCTTCTGGTGCTGAAGTACTGTATCTCTCCTTAACTAATCTGAATAATTCTTCTACATCCATTCTGTCAAAATCTTCAAGCATTTCACTTAGTACCTTATAATTCTTTGAGCTTCCATCACCTCTGAAAACTTGATAGTACATGAAAGTCTCTGTCAACACACATGTCTTCCAATCTACAATAGGAAACTTTGTTGATAAAGATTCAATCTCTATGGGAGCTTCTTCTCTTGGTACTATATCCAGAAATCTCTTGAGTTCATCTTTCTCAGTATCTTCTTCTAGCTTTTGTCTCTTCCTTGTTGTTTTTCTAGGAATAGACTTCTTCCTCTTTGCTGCTGGTTCTTTGACAACTTCTTCCCTTTCCTCTTGTGTAACAGCCTCTTCTTCCACAATCTTTTCAGTAGACCTTTCTTTTTCAGGGGTTTTATGTTGGTTATGGTGGTGTGGGTGAGGTGTTCAATTGTGGTTGTGGTGGTTGGTAGAGGCCAATGAACATTGGGTGAGTCAGGTCTAGACACGAGATCGATCACCGGGGATGTCATAGGAGGGATGATAGAGGTGTTTTGCTGAATAGTGACGGACACCATTGATTCAGCCTCAGTATCTGCTGTTGTCTTCTCATTATCGGCCACAGCGGTTTGTCATTCAGGAATTTGATCACGCAAAGACTGAAGTCTTTTGCGAGAATGTTTTAGAGAAGACAACTGTTCCTGTATAGCTGACAGTTCCTCTGGTATCTATCTGTTCAGCAACTTGTATTAGTTTAGATTCTCCTGTACATCATGGTATGCCGTGGCCATAAACCCTTCATCCATATGCTCAGGTTGTGGTTGACTGGTGGGATTAGTGATCTCAACATCCGAGTGTTCAAGGTTTGGTCCAGCGAGAACACCAGGGGTTGGTAATGGTAGGGATTCAGCAACATCATCAGGGTTTGGTCTAGCCTGGCCTTCATCTCGTATACCAGGGTCTGATCCAGCCTAGCCTTCATCTTGAGCCCCACTTCTAACCACTGAAGGCATTTCTTCATCAGACTCCGTATCACTGCCATATAATCCAAGTTCGGCATATAAGGAAGTAGAGTCTTCACGACCTGCTGTATTCATGGAACGTGAGAGCGTCTCTGAAATATGTATTGTTTCATCCGAGCTCTTTCTTTTTTTGAGTTTTTGAATAGTTGAGGAGAACTTCGGCCTGCTTGTTCTTCACCCCACTTTCTCTTTCCCCCCATTCCTGCACCTCTATTAGTGGTTGAAATTTCCGCAGTTTCAGCTACCTCTGAAAACACACAGTGAGCGTGAGAGCCGCCTTTGATTCTTGTATGCATCAGTTAAGCTTTCCTTCTAGAACCTTTTGCAGTATTTGCCACCTCATTGTCCCTAGGCTAAGGTATAAAAAGAAAAGAAAATGAAGCAAGGAAACCCTTCATCAAACGAATTTATCAACAACTCTTAGAACTCTATAACATATCTCTACCTTAACCCTTTCCCATACTAGCACGTTTGGAGTGTTGTGGTCCTCAGGCCGATACTGACACCAGCTTGCGCGTTCTTCCCTTAGTTTTAGGCCGGTGCAGTTTAGACTTCTTGGCTTAGTTTTAGACACGGTTGGTATGCTTTTGTTGCCCTTGTTTATGCTTGTTTTGATAGGCTTGGCTTGCTTGGTGCAGGAGATTCAGGTATCACTTAATTGCCTCCCGCGCGGAGTACCGTGATGCTTTGCAACTTTTCCAGATAGGCATCATAGTAGTCTGCTTCCTCGAATGACATTCATTGATGAGTTTCCATCAGGTTTTGGTTCGCAACCGAAACTGACTGTCTCGATTAGCTTCACTTGAAGCACTGAACTTGAGATGACCTAGTACAGGTTCCTCAGTGGGCAAATGTAGTGGAGACTCGGGTCTTGGGTGGAAGTTGTGCAGACGTTGCAGGTGGAATATGATCAATTTTGTGAACCTGATACTTGGAATAAGGATAAGAGTTGCTTTCTTCTTCCCTCCAGGAGGATGTTGTGCCAACTTCCTTTTGTCATCTGTGAAGGTGTTGATGGATTGATGAATCTTCCCACATCCTTTCCGCATATTCGATTGAGCTCGATGACAAATACCCAAAGGATTTGTAGCACAGGGGCTCTCTTGCCTTTCAATCCAGGAAGTCTTTCCCGAGGTAAGTGCAAGATTGATAATGGTTTACTATGTTCCCTCAATGGTTGGAACATGTCATTAGTGGTTGACCATAGACAAGTGCATGTAACTTCCTTGGATACCTCAACGTTATTAACAAATTCAAGATAATAACTATAGACCCAGCTGAAAGTAATACTCAGTGAGATTTGGACCAACTCTTGAGTTAACGGATGTTAACTCATCAAAGAGAGAACAAGACACACCGAAATAACCACACGATTCAATGGCAATTTGCAATCAATGCAGGACAAGATGCAATGGATGAGACACTCTAAGCAACACTTAATCTATGACAAGATCATGACCCAAAACGCAAGGATTTTGACATGCTCAGACTCAAAACGCAGGATATCAAAACGCAGGCATAGTCAAAACGCAACAAGGTCATAAATCAAAACGCAACTAAGTCAAAACGCAGTCATACTCAAAACGCAGGATATCAAAACGCAGGCATAATCAAAACGCAACAACGTCATAAATCAAAACGCAACTAAGTCAAACCGCAGTCATACTCAAAACGCAGGCATCAAAACGCAATGATTATAATATTCAAAACAAGTCAAAACGCAATCATTTTGGAAAATTTCGAAATAACGGGTTCAATATTTTAATATTAAAATTTCTTCAAATCAAAACGCAACGAGTTGCGTTTTGAGCCTGTTTTGTATCATATAATCAAAACGCAATCAATTGTTAATTATCAAATCGCAATTAAGAGCTAATTATCAAAACGCAACACGAATTTTAACCACGAAAACGCAACTAATAATTAATTCTCAAAACGCAACTAATAATTAATTCTCAAAACGCAACTTGAATATTGCCCTAAACCCTAAAACGCAAGCACGAACTAACTGTCAAAACGCAACATGAATTTGAGCTAGTTCTCAAAACGCAACATTAACTTAACCACAAAACCCTAAAACGCAACATGAATTTAGCCACCAAAACGCAATATGAATTTAGCCCTAAAACCCTAAAACGCAACATCAATATAACCACAAAACCCTAAAACGCAACATGAGTTTAGCCACCAAAACGCAACCACGAACTTTTATCAAATCGCAACCTGAACTTATTCTAAAATGGCAATCACTACTCGAAAATTATAGGGACACTAATGTAATAGGCGGGGAATCAATTCAGGCCTTGGTAAATCATCTAGCACATAAGAAAACGTAAAACCCAATAATTAAAAACACTAACCCGTGATTTGACGAGGTATTCACACGATAGTCTAAGCGAAGAAACGCACTAGAGATCTCTGTTTTAATCAAAACGCAGTAAGTGGATTTGAGAGAGAAAGTTGAGAGTTTGACTATATTTTTTGTGAGTTTGACCAAGTCAAAACGCAACCCCCTTTTTGTTCAAAAATTACACTTTCAACAGTTGGCATAATTGGCCCCTCTCTTTCTTATTTCTTATATAATGTAAGATAAATTACACCAATGGTCCCTCACTTTTCATATTTCTTTAACATTTAGGGACACAAAGCAACTAATGGATTGAGTAACTCGGGAAAGCGACACAATTGGTCCTTCACATTTAATGAACCTAGGATACAAGTAGCAAGTAGCACATAAGACCCTAGACATGCATATAATTGACACAATTGGACCTTTTTTAAGTTAACTCTAGTTTAACTCCCCCTTAAACCATAACCCCGTTAGTTACATAAATTTGAAAAACCACTCTCCCCCTCAATCAATGACCCGTTTTCTATTGAAAGAGCTGTAGTCGTTGATTGAGTGTCAAATTTATGAAAAAGCCAAGTCCGATTAATTTTCAAAAGAACATTAAGCAACCACGTGAGATCCAAATAATTTTCTGAAGAATCATAGACGGAAAATCATGAGGATAAAAGAAGACTTCTCTTCTTAATCAAGAAATAATGCACTGAAGCGTACATTAGATCGAGGTTGCAAGGATATAAAGTAATCCATGCCCGGGAGAACTTAATCACCCGTTGTTAGAAATTGAAAGAACACCTTCTTTTAGGAGATGATCTTTCCCTCCTTTTGAAGCGGGTTGCATTCTAAGAAAAACATGCAAGCCATCTAGAACCATTGTTTTGAAATGTTTAAACTTCCGTTCGAATCTTCATTTAAAGACCCGTGTCATTATTGAACGACATTTCTAGGACCGTAAATGTTATCGATAAACGAAAGACATGTCTTGAAGAAAAACTATTTTTGGAATTTTCTATTTTCTGATTTTTATGGATTTTCGATCGTTTTATATTTTTGTATTTTTCTTTTTGGGTTTAAGTATGTACATATTTACAAAGGATACTTGAAGCCAATCCGTTACACATCCTGATCATCCTGAAGACGATTAAGTGTCGTCCGTCTTGCATACACTTCATGCCAAGGCCTTGGGAGAATGAATCGAATACATTCTCTAGGCAGCGCCTTAGAGAATATACCGCCCAGTTGATACTTCTGTCCTCACGAAATACAACTCAACCACTACATTTTTCCATTATGTTTTCTGATGTAAATGATGTCGGATGTCGATGTGTTTAGAACCTAGGAGTGCTGAACTGTTGTTGCAGTGTCCCCCCCCCGCAAAGAGCAATTGCACTCTGTTTTCACACAACATAGGTATTCGATTAATTCAAAAGACCATAATATGATAATTGAGACCGCATCCATAGGATTTGGGCACAGCAACCAGACATCGCGATGTATTCACCTTTGAAGACGAGATGACCGTGCTGGTTTGCTTCATTGATGACCGATCTTACTAACTTATCACCAAGGAACTAAGCACTGCCAGATGTACTTCTGCGAGTGTCTTGACAACATGCATGATCTGCGTCTTCAGTATACGTGTTTAGTGCCATTGGCGTGTCTTTTCGGATACCAAGACCCAAATTATGTTCTGTTTCCTTGGAGATAACTGAAAGACCCGTTAAACGTGCCTCCTGTTCATTTATAGTGGCCTAGATAGATATCATATCACACATGCCATACACCCAATACAAGGTCAGGGACTACTGCTAGAGGTACATCAGGGACCCAATCAATGCTTGCGATATTTGGTATGGTCAACATTGGTCCTTGAGAAAGATCCTCATCCTATTTTTTGTTGCTCCACCATAGGAGTGTCCAACAGGTCACTTCTGAATGATCAATTTCTTTAAAATCTCATTTGCATACTTAGATTGATTTATAAAAATGCCTCTAGGATTTTGAGAGATTTGTAACCCTAAGAAAAATGATATTTGACCCATCATCAACATTTGAAATTTAGAACTCATTTCATTAGAAAAACAGTCACGGTCTTTGGGGTCGGTCAAGGCAATATATATCATCACATAATATTTGAACATGAAGAGTGTTTTTTGCCTGTTTTTCGAATTAACCAAGGTGGATCAACGCAACCCTTGGAGAATCCTAGTGCCATGAAGAAACATTGACAAAGTTACCATACGATTCCCGAGGTAGCCTGTTTTAACCTGTAAAGAGTGCTTCTCAGATTATAGACATAATGTGTATGTATCTGGTCAACAAAGCCTTTCGGTTGGTGGACATACACTTCTTCTTTGAGCTCGCCATTTAAGAATGCAGTTTTCACATCCATTTGATAAACTGTCATGTTTTTGCTGGCGGCCTTGGCAATGAATATCTTGATTGCTTCAAGACGAGCAACTAGGGCGAAGGATTCTTCAAAATCTAGACCTTCCTCTTGATGAAATCCTTTTGCTACAAGACGTGCCTTGTTTTTCAACACATCACCATACTCATCAAGCTTCACCTTATAAATCCACTTGAGATCAATAATCATGGCCCTGTCTGTAGTTGTACTAATTCCCATACGTCCAGTCGATCAAATTCATGGATTTCATCCTGCATGGCTTGAAACCAGCAGTCTTCAGTAGCTGCAGATTGAAAGTTTTTCAGTTCGACTTTGGACAGTACGGAATTGTAGAAGCACCACAAAGCATCCGTAGCAAGCTGTTTCCTATGTGGATTTACCGTCCGTTGAGGATTCCTAATGATGTTATCAAGAGGATTGAGAGGTCAGTCCATTTTCGACATGTCATTATGTAGAGTGTGATTTGGCAGGTATTGCAGGTATGTTGAGTTTCCCCAGATGATGAAGCTTCATAAGTTATAGTTCTAAGGGCGAAACAAAACTTAACAAATGGTTTAAGATTACTGCAGCAATACGGATTAACTTCTGGTAAGCTCACCTGCTAAACCATAGCTGAACACGAAGAGTATGATGATCCAGTGGGTGATGGATTTTATTACTTCCGCCGGTCATTAAGAGATCAATATCAACTATACACGAAGGACGCTTTAGTGTTATGACCGAGGTCTTGATCTACATTAGGAAAATTGATCTGTACTGAGTACCAGGTGAATAAAATACTCATCAAACGTGGGTTGGAATAACATCTCCAATTCTTTATTTGTGGGAGGTGCATATGGTATAGCAGGAGCCGGATTAGGTACGAGCCCTGAACTGATAGGTCCAGGCATCAACAGGTTAGGAGCGGGTCCTGAATTGAATTGTACAGGAGCCATTTGCTCAGTCAGCTCATCGAATGTAATGTGAATAGTCTCCATTATTTGTCAAGTCCGTTTGTTGTAGATTCTGTAACCCTTCCTATTTGGTGCGTAACCAACAAAGATTCCAATATCAGCCGTTGGTTTTAATTTTCCAAGATTCTCACTGTCATTTGTAGGGTAACAAAGAGCACCAAATACTCAGAAAAATGTGAGATCAGGCTTCTTATTGTGCACTAGCTCATATGGGGTTTTGTCGTGACGTGTGTGAATAAGGGAACGGTTTTGGGTGTAACAAGCAGTAGCCACAGCTTCGGCCCAAAGAAAAATCAGTGCTTGAAAAATTAGTATTGTCCGTGCCGCCTCTACAGAGTACGGTTCCCGTTCTATTCGACAACGCGTTCTGCTTGGAGTCCCCTTGGAAACAGTCTTTTTGATGAAAAATTCCTACTTTTTCATAATGGTCATACAAAGTTTTGTTGACAAATTCTGTGCCATTGTCGGTGCGGATGAATCTTACAATTTTGTTGAGGCCGGACATTGAATTGCTTTATAATTTTGATGACAACTGCAGTGTTTCATCTTTAATCTCAAAAACTTAGCCTCACTTAAACCTAGAGTAAACATCGACGATGACCTAGCTATATTTTCTTCCCATTAATAGTTTGCACATGCATCGGTTCCCACATAAGACACATATGAAGGGTTGTTTAGAACTTCCAAATTGGTTATTTATTTTTGGGTTTTGTGGTAGATGCATTTTTCTCTTTCCTAATTGACATGCAGAACAAATACGGATCTTTTTTAAACTTAATCTGTAAGCCTCATAACAAGGTCTGTTTCCATGCAAGATCATTGAAGGATCTAGTTCAAGTGGTTCAAACGACGGGATGCCATAACTATGATTTGTTCTTGGAGGCTTTGGATAGCAAGAAAATTGGAGAGGACTTCATCAGTTCTACAGACATAGATGAGTGATAAATTAGAGCCATGGGACCCTTTAAGTAATTCAACACCATCCGTATCACGAACATAACAAGAATGCTTTCTGAAAGCAACTTCCAAATCTAAATCACAAAATTAACCGACAGAAAACAAATTATGCCCCAGTCCTTCCATGTAGTATACCCTGGAGATTTCACTATCACCAATGACATAATCTTCATAACCCATAATAGCACCAAAGTGATCATTCCCGAATCTAATTATCCCGATAAACTTTTTCACGAAATTCATAAGCCTTGAGCGATCCCCCGTCATATGTTTTGAACAGCCTGAGTCCAAATACCAAAGGATGATTTGTACGACCTGCATTTGAAAACAGACGAAGATGGAGAGTTTGGAAAATTAGATCCCCAATGTTGGTTGGGTTCTGATTGGTTAGCACAAGCATAAGCTAGCATCTGTAAGTTTAGTGAAACTAGTTAAAGGCGCTGATCACTTAGGGTAAATGTTTCTTCCTTTGGTCACCATGATAAACCAACATATTAAGTGTTTCCAGTTGGTTTCCAAATTTGTTTGATATGTTTAGGTTTCCCCACTTGTGTAACTTGCTTAGGTTTCCAAACTTGCTTAACATGACGCACAACATTTTTAACATTGGGGGATGCATTCACAGAGTGCAAATAAGTAACCACACACATATCATGATTAGCCGAAAATAAACATTTGTTACATGTTTGGCACACAGAGTGAGAATTCGAATTAATTACAGTACGCTTAGAGCTAATACTAGAATCAACACGATTCGTGGTTTTAAGACTAGGTCTAATTGTCCTAGAGTGGTCTTCTACTTTCTTCAAGCTGTCACTTTTCGCTGGCGGGATCCTATGTTTCTTGAGTATGCTCCTAGGCTGAGATCCGCTAGCATCAGTGCAACTGTTTACTCCTGTAGAAGGAGGCACAGGGACATTAGACTTCTGAGTGTGCAGTGGCTCTACATGTTTGTGTGTAGTACTACTTGATGTTGCAATTTGGTCCTCAAAGGTAACTTGCTTTTTCCTAGGGGTGTTTGCATGCTTCTTATCTTGTTGATTAAAGACCTTTGGACAGGTGCCAAACACATAATCTAATAGTTCCTGAGAATGCTTAGTGTAACGACAAGCAAATGCGAGTGATCTATCTAAAGGCCTTTCAACTTTGGCTTCTTCCACTATTTCGCGAAGTGTATCTACACTTTCCTTAAGATGCCTGAGATAAACTAGATGAACTTCCCTATTGTTCCTATTGCGAGGGGGAATAGGTTCAACATCTATAGCATACTTTCCTGGTGCAAGTACATTTGGTTTGACCTGATTTGTAGTGACACATGAGACCGTATTCTGTAGTTGAACCATTAGATATTCATTTTCATTTTAAGGGCAAGTTTGTCTTTTTGGTAAAGCTTAGCAACGCGTGATCTTGATCCGAATCAAAAAAATTCCTTGTAGTGCTGCTTAATCTTTGCATTTTCTACCCTAAAAAGCTCATTTTGTTCTTGAAGACTATTAACCTTTTCAGTTAATTGTGAAATCTGAAAGTCTCGGGCCCTAAAATCAATTGTTTGGTCTAGTTCGCTACGGGTTTCCTTAAGCTGAGATATTTGCATTTTCAGCCTTTGGATGACGTTGTCTTTTCCTTGAAGTGAAGCTTTCATTTGACCGATCACAAAAACGGAGTTAAAATCAGGAGTATCATTAACGGATGAAGACGGTTTATTCTGAAAACTATCTTTAAGGTTTTGATACTTTAACTGTATTTTATGGTGATTTTTGCTCAAGATTGGAAAACCGGTTTAAAAGATCATTATAATTATCCTTACGGACATCATCACGTAAATTAGAAAGCTCTGCTTCAAGTTCCAGACAACGGGCTTTGACAACATGATGAGCCTTTTGCATCTCAGTGAATCTAGATACATTAAGCTCAGAATTCGATGCAACATAAAACACTTCTTTAAACAAGCAATCAGCAATTATATTATCATGTTCGAGAAGAAGGTTTTTCCGTTCAATCGCATCATGTTTCCTATCAACAATACTTTGGTCTAGTTCAGCTTCCAACTCATCAAAGGCATCACTCATTTCTTTAACTTCTTTTGTTAGAGCTTTTTGAATGCCCTCAAAATGTTCTTGAAGAGTTTTGAAAAATGGAATGACCTCCGTGAGGTAACATGTCTTGGTTTGTTCAAAACCCCTTTCCCCTTCAGTGATCCCAGTTGGTGTGATCCTCTTTTTACAGGTTTTCTCAAAATCAGAAAAAAGTTGTCGAAGTGTAAAAATGTTGATTTTCACTTGACTTTTGGTTGGAAGCACTCTGGGGACAAGCGTTGCAGGTGTATTTGGAGGATACACAGTCAACGCTTTGATTGGTCTGGTGTTCTGCTCTTTGAGAGCTTCAGCTTTCATCTTAACAATATCTTGAGACCAAAATAATTGTTCCGGGGTCAGTTGTTTTTGTGGTGTGAAGGTCGCTAAAAAATTCTCTTTCGAGTAATTAGGCGGGGTGATATTGACCTTATTATCCACACATTTATTAGCTTTCATTTTATCATGCATTTTCTTCCTAGAAATTTCAGATTGTTCTAGGGTTTCCTCACAGTCACGTACTACGGCCGGTGCATGATTGGGTGTGACAATTACATGACCACTATACAGGGCAGGCTGAACTTGCCTTGCACGATGTAGGCATAGGGGGTTTCTTGTAGCAATGGGCTACTGTTCTTCACTTCAATCATAATAAGACCTAGGTTTACCACATCATGTGAACTTTTTAGAATAGCCTGGCCTTGTTTGAATACTTTCATCCTCGACCTTATTTTATAAGCTTTTAAGTCCAAAATTTCTCAAGGTATTTATTTTCCTCTGATTAAAAATCCGTTTCAAAGAGGTACTTCATCTACCATTAACATGTTATGTGGAAGGTAGAGGCAATTTGCAATTTTACATGAAGAGAAGTTCCTTTTACAAATCTCTTCCTTAATATTACGGTCACAGATAACTATCCTTAGTTGCTCATCAATCTTTTGTTCCCGTTCAGTTAATTCAAACCTGGCCCGTCTTTCATACAGTTCCACTTGTTCCTTATATGTGGCAAGTTCAGCATTTAACAAATTATTAGCTACTGTATTCCGGGGTGTATGAGAGACAGATAGGACATCAGATTCATGCAAATCATTATCTATCATCACATATGCATCATTTGGAACCATAGATGCATTATTTTGTACAACCGGTACTGCGTTGTCCTTTACATACTGATCATAAGGAGTCATATTACTATCACTCGTATAATCAGCATGTGAGTCAACAACGTGGTTTGGTTGTACATCGTCGTGCATCTCGTGTTCGTCATGATGATCACAAACAGCATCTTGATAGTGATCATGATCTTGTACCTCAGATAAGACGTCCGAATCATAAGACGGACCGGCTTCATCATAAACTGGATCTGCGGATGATAGATTAGCCATGAACAAAGTTTGTGCCGTAGGAGCCTCATCAACATCAGAATCATACGCATCACAGTCATCAGCTTGAAACACATTGTCCACATTGAGAGCTAGGTCTTGAACTGGTTGCTCATCCACATCTTCATCAAAAGCATTGTCCTGTCCACCAGCTAGGAACAATAACTGCTCTTCATCCAAGACTACCCCATTCTCTTGAGCTTGCATCAGCAACATCTTGTCTTTGAAGTACTCGGAGTTCTGTGGACGCTTGGGTTGAGTGCAGTTCCTCGCTATGTGACCTACCCCGTTGCAGTTGTAGCACTTAACCTGTCTAGCTTGACCCGGATTGGCATTCCCTACTCTGTTCTGTGCTCTTCCATAACCAACTGCACCTGTACCCCTTGCATTATTACCTATCCGTTTGGATCAATCTGACCAAAACAATCTGAACAACAACCCTGCTCATCCTTGTCTAGTGGCTTGATTCCTTGGTTGATGAGGTTCTGAGTTGATTGTATGTTTAGGAAGAAAGGTTTTTGTATACTGGGTGATTACGGCAAGTGTGTTGGATAGGTTCTTGATTAGGTTGGTCAGTTGGAGAAAAGTCCCAAATCAGATTGTGGGGTGTCAGCAGACTGTGGTTTGATGATATGTGTTCTGTGGATTGTTTGATGACTGAGAAAGATAATGTTTGAGGTAAAACATTTGACATCAAGGCAAGAGGATCAACTGTCTGTTGTGTGAGGCGTTCCAACATCATCTTATTCTCATTGGCATGTGCCTCGTGTTGCTTCAAGTAAGCATACAGCTGATCAAAGTTTGAATCCTTCAAGCCCTTGTTAAGTTTCACCGCAGTAACAAATCTACCCCATTCCGGTAGCATGTTATTCACAAACTTTGAGTTCAACTGTATTTTTGACATTGTCATCTTGATGTTCCGCATGTCATTGATGAGCTTGGCAAACCGGACATAATAGTTATTTAAAGAAAAAGAATGGGTTTTCGCCTTTTTCTACCGAAAGAGTTCAAAGTCCATCATACAGGTTGATATCACGTTCTTCCTTGGTTAATTCAGATCCTTCCAAAAGCATCTGTCACATTCTCCATGATGTCCTTTGCATCAGTGTAATGATTAATGAGTGAATAGATATCTTTTGGTAAACCTTGAAGTATGATGTTTGTTGCCCGAATGTCAGCATTGTACCTATCCTTCTCATCCTGCGACAGATCCGAATAAACTCGAGGTCGTTCAGGACCCAGATTGAGTGGACCTTCAGTTCCTTCAGCAACAGTTACTCGCATGGTCCCCATCTGAAATGGTCCTTCATCAATTGACTTTAAAATGTTCACCCCATTATCCTTACCCCGACAGTATAATTTATTTTGTTTGTATAATTATTATACGTTGTTGTCCCGAAGCAAAGTCAGCCTTATCAAGCATCGGTGGTCGGGTATCGGAACCGGCACATTGGATGTCCTCTGAAAGATTAGCCATAATGATTACTTGTGATATGATTAAGTTGATCGATCAATGATTAGTGATTGTATGTTAAAAGTGATGATGGTGTGTTGGATTAGGTGATATGTTGTTTAATTGTGATTTGATTTGGTTGAATTAATGTTAACTTAATGTAGATTGAAGTTTTGTCAAAAAGGCAGTGAAGAATTGTCAAAACGCAGTGAAGAATTCTCAAAACGCAATGAAGAATTCTCAAAACGCAATGAAGAATCTTGAGTCAAAACGCAATGAGGAGTCTTGAGGTTTGATCAAAACGCAACGTTGAGATTTGATCAAAACGCAACCAATTAAAAAATTGGGCAGAGTCTTCCCTAGTCAAAACGCAACGAAAGTCTTCAAAACGCAACCTGTAGTCAAAACGCAACCTGTAGTCAAAACGCAACGACCAAAACGCAATGACCAAAACGCAACCTCTAGGTCAAAACGCAATGATCAAAACGCAACGATCAAAACGCAACCTCTAGGTCAAAACGCAATGATCAAAACGCAACGATCAAAACGCAATGTGCTTTCTTCACCCAAAACGCAACCAAGAATGTCTCAGAAGGTCAAAACGCAACGACGAGAATACGAACTTTTTCACCTAAAAACCCCTAAAAATCACCCTTTTGAACGTTTTCACTTGGTTTCTTTTGCACAACTTGGTCCTAGAATGTTATAACAACTATAAAAACACTAACTTTAAACATCCCAAACATGCGTGACAAAGAGTGTCAAGAATAAGACCATAAACCTTCTAAAACCAAACTTTTGATCTAAACTAACCAAGAAAACGCACACACAATCTAGCTAATCATCCCATGGGCTCTGATACCAATTGTAGTATACATGATATCATAACACAAGCAAGAGATGATGGGTTGGCTACTTTATCTTAGAGAGAGAAAGTGGTCTTTCTAGAGAGAGAAAGTGCAAGATAATGTATAAGCTTGAAATGAACAACCAACCCCTTCCCATGGGTGGGAAGGGGTTTATATACAAGTGTTTGTGAGCATTATGGGCTTGGGTATGGGCTTACACTTGGGTAAAAGACCCGGCCCAATACCGAAAACCATACGCTTACTTTCTAACTACGAGTTATGCTATACTAAACGATACACGGGGGTGACCGAGTCTTTTTCATAATCCTAACACATGTCTCCAAGGTTATAGTACTTCTTATCCGCTCTCGGATGTACCAAGAACCTTTATGCATGGGCCATATCCATTTCACTTCCTACCAATGGAACCTAAATACAATCCATAAAATATCAACTCTCGTCTCCTTTTCTTTCCATCTGTTGATCTAAACCATGTAGTATTTCTGCAAGTATGTTCTCTTCCTTGAACGCCTCACTTTGGGCTGTCAATAGCATTCCTCTTACTCCATACTGAATAGTCATAGCCATCGCTCGAACACGTCTAGGTTTCACTCGTTCCTTCCTACTTAACGCATCAGTCACCACATTTGCCTTACCTGGATGGTAGCGAATTTCATACTCATACTCACTATACAATTTAATCCATAAAGTACTAACCATCATCTGCCCTCTTTTCCATTTGTTGGTCCAGGTCACGCAGCATTTCTGCTGGCGCGTTCTCTACCTTGGACGTCTCACTTGAAGTAGCCAATATCTTGTCCTTAACACTTGACTGGATAGTCATGGACATTGCTCTTACTCGTCTTAGTTTCACTCTCCCTTTCTACTCAACGCATCAACCACTACATTTGATTTATTGAAGCGTCACACAAATAATTCTTTAAAGTTTGGAAAGCCTCTTTTCGTTCTGCGCCCCACTCATACTTCTGATCCCTCTCAGTTAGGGAAGTAATGGGTTTAACAATCTTAGAAAAGTTTGCGATGAAACATAGGTAGGTAACCTGCCAATCCTAAGAATAATCATATCTCGGATGGTGTCGTAGGTACTTCCTAATTCTTCACTGCTTCACTCTTAGTAAACTTAGCATACAACTTCTCCTTCCTCAGTAATTCCAACACTAACTTCAAATGAACTACATGCTTCTCTTCTTAACAAACGACACTGGTGCATCCCCACGGAAAATGACTAGGTCGTATGAAACCTTTGTCTTGCAACTCTTGAAGTTGTTCAGACAATTCTTGCATTTCTGAGGGTGCTAGACGTTATGGAGACTTCGCGACTGGCGTCGCTTCAGGAACTAAATCTATGCGGACTCAACTTGTCGTTGTGGTGGTCATCGACAAGTCTTTCGGAACATATCAACAAAATCTCGTACGACGGAAATATCACTCAATTTTGGTTCATCTACCTTCGTGTTCAATAAGGTTTTCACAACTCCTTGAGTACGTTCACCATGAACCCGAAGTATCTCATCACCTTTCAACGGTATCCTAACCACCTTCTCATGACATACTATCACAAACTTCCTCTTGGACAACCGGTCCATTCCCACAAGCACATCAAAGCTTCCACGACTCAACGGTATCAACGAATTCCAAGGGTTACGAACAATCGAATAGGATAACAAACGAATATCGAGTCTAAGGCTAGAATGCATATGGGAGATTCCACATATGCAAATAGACGTGAATCAAATGACATAAGAATCCTTTGAAAGGAAGGATACGTATATGCACCGAGCGAAAACGCAACGAAAGAAATCAACAGACGTACCACGACAAATGAACACATAAAAAAATATCAATACGAAAGACGGAAATTCTTATACCAATTATCGACTTTACTCGAAAGACCAAATTAAATAATGTTTTTTTATAAAAATCAATTTAAATTAAGAAAGTCACTTTAAGTATAAAAATCATTTTAAATAATAAATAAAATTGTCTTAAATTTAATCTTTATAAAATTCATTCTGGTTGTCATAAAAAAATCTAGAGATGGTTATCTAATGGTATATCGTACCTTACCACTATGAATCACTTTAAACCAGCTTTTTATAATAAAATAAAATTTATTAAACCACTTAAAAATTTTCATATCCTATTTGTGAGACATTTCCATAAAAGTGTTGTATTCATAAAATTATTTCAAAATAGTTTTCACCAAACACCATCAAGATATACTTCAAAAAGTTTTCATAATTCGATATCAATATAAAATATGTTACTCAAACAAGGACATCGTAATACCAAAAGAGATTTTAAAATACCGTAAAGACTCTAACACAATTTTATTGTTTGAATACGAAAGAAAATACCAGGAACCATATACTCAAAATAAAATCAAACGAACTCGTACAAGAAAACTCATGCAAGACGTTACGTACCCAAAAGAAAACGTAAGGTCTTATCCAAAATAACGATCAACAGAGCAAACCTAAAAGCATCGATACTAACACGTCGCCAACGGGTTACGAAAACCAAGGGATATACAACCAAGGGAGTAATGATCCACACTAATATGTTAGGAACAATTAGTGCTTAAAAGAAACGTTTGATACTCATACAAGTAATCAATGCAACGAAAGAACTAACGAAACGCGCCTATATCCGAAAGAGCAGATCCGAACAACCAATATACATCAAGACGTCGAATAGGAAAAATCGGGTATCCTTACTAACAAAGTACGATGAAGGGATGCTAAGCTTAGACTTAGGAAATCCGAACAAACAACCGAGCAAACGAGCAACCTCTATAATAGCAATACTAGGTATCCAAATACTAGATATAAGGGAAACTTACTATCTATACAACTCAACTTAACATATCCTCCAATTAGGGTAAGAGAATAATTCTCTACCCATACCACCATCCTTATCATGATACATTATTCTATAAAAAAACCTATTACCTACCATCTTACCAACCAAACCAAATAAATGCAATCATGTCAAGTCTAACGTGTGTGATGCCATTATAATTATGTTGGCCACCCATAATTATAAGTGCCACATACCATTCACACGTAGTACTTTGTACAATTCCAAATTACCCATATCACATAATTCACTATACACAATACCACATTGCACACTGTAAACCACTCAAACTAACACATAAAGATGCTCCATGAAATTAACAACTTACTTATAATCAAATTGAAATTTGAAACGAACATAAAGAACGAAAGTCTCGCATGCGACTACCAAAATACGAAATATACGTAAAGAAATAATAATAACAAAAGACGAATTAAAGGACGGGATAAACTTATGTTTGGGCCGCTTCGCTTATGGTTTGACTTTGCCCTCTGCAAGAATTACTCGACTATGTGGGTCAGTCCTATTACCACATCTACAAACAATTAACTATCCCTAATCTCCTTCGTATCCACAAGAGGCTCCTTATACCGCTAAGTCCAGTTGGAAAATGGTTCCAACGAGAATTCTTACGGGGGAGGGAAAACAAAACTAAAATACAAAAAAGTAATACATATCATATCAGATAGTGTAAGGCAAAAATAACTAAAAATGACAACTTAGAAAATAAAAATATATAAGCTAATCAAAAATAATGGAAGCATGCATTGTAGCATTAAACACTTAAGACCCTAAATGCATCTTACAAGAAGGACCCCCTATTTATATCTAGGCTCAACCACCTACTTTTCTATAACAAAGCTCTGATACCAATCTGTCACACCCCGCTAAGGCGGAAACACGAGACGTAACATCATGGATATCATCACAACACAATGGTGTCAACAATAGAGAATCACTAAATGCTTAACTAAATATAAAAGATACAATGTGTCATGACAATACCAAAAAACAAATAAAACCACACGACGTCTTGTATTAATGACAAAGGGTCTCATCAATACAAAGACATAATTGACTTACGAACCTAATAAAATCAATAGCATTCAAAAGAATCCATGCAATAAACACGAACAAAACTCAGAGCGCAACTCCAAATAATGCATTCCTACGCCCTTTCATAGCCACTTATTTAGGGCCTTAACATCCTCATGATGCTCACAACAAGAAAATGATGTTTAAAAACAGTCAACATAAAGTTTGAGATTCTTAGTTTTTGCGACACCAATACAAGATGTTTGAAATCAATTATTTGTATTAATAAAACAAAACATGGCAGGATAGTAACAGCAATTATACAGGCTAAGCATGCAAAACGGCACAAACAACCATAACTAGGACGGAACGTGTCCCCCGATCCAACGCAATATCTCACCATAAACGGGTTAGGAAACGGTTAACTTGTAGGACCCGATCCAACATACTCATAACACTTGTAGGAAACGTTACCCCCGATCCCATATGTCACTTACGCACCTACAAGTCTACCAGTTTGAACTATACTTAGCTCCCTAACCAACACAACATTGAGTATTAATTAACCCCTTCCCATTAGATATTAAATAGTAGACCCCTAACCTCTAATCGGAATCACACATAATTGAGTCTTATTTCAACCCTCCAGTTGGATTTAAATAGGTAGAACCACTACCCTCCAACCGGAATCACACAACAATGGGATAGGCGTACCCCTCCGCTCCAACCAACCACACAACAATAAAGCACATCACATATAATAACCACATAACTGTTCATGCCTCAAGTAAAACCACATAATCACAGCAATTAAAACTTTTCAAACCACAAGCATCATTTCCACCCCAATAAATCATAAGAAAAGAGGGGCTATGAAACTCACCTGGTGCTAAAGCAATTCCCAAAATCCTCGCACAAAGCTAAACAACAAAATAACACGTGTTACACGCTACTAAGCCAAAAGCTTAAGCACATGTAACAATCATATGATGGATGTCTAAGGTGTTTATTTACCCTCATGGGTCACCCCGACACCATGCCCAACATTTACCAATTCGTTTACATACTTTTTTAGTGTCCAACAACTTACCCGAAAACGCAAAATTTTAGTGTCACTTTACTATTTTCTAAACCACACCTACTGACCTTTATAAATTTTACCAAAAACAACAGGTAATATCATGAGTTTATTATCTCCATGATTTTTCCACTAATTTATTTCCCCTCTTAAGTGCCCCAAATAAAATCAAACTTTTAACTACTCAGTGTCGGATCTGAACGAACACTAAAAAGTTTGGACCTAAAACCCATACTTAGACTCCAAATCAGAAGCTCTAATTTTGGGAATTTTTAATAGACACATAGAACTAAACTCTTGTAGGTTGGCTAATCCTAATTCGAATTTAAAGTGAGGGTTTTACACCTCGTAATCTGACCTAAATCTGACCCGCATTTTCTGCTTTGACAACCTTTCTTGTAACCAACATTTGAAGTAGACTTTCCTTGACCTTAAAAACTTTCGAGGCCGGATGTTATGGAAAGTAGATTCATTGAGCTTCATCATAGGCACCGGAATCATATCAATTCATCCTTCTAACCTCTAGATATTCATGAAACAACACAGCCCTAAATTCTGCTGAAACCTAAATCAAGTTCTAACGCGATCTAAACCTTAATGATTACACCAACTCGCATCTAATTGATTACTAAGAACCCTAATTAGATTATAAACTTTAATTTACAGAATATTATGAAACCCTAGATCCACCATAACTCTTGTTACATGAATTAAATCAATGATTAAACTAATTAAGAAAAACTAAACATACCTTAAAGCTTGTTTCCTTCACAAAATTAAAACCCTAAATTTTTTCTCCTTTTTTTTCTCTTGGGATCGGCCGAACAAGCAATAGGGGGGGTTTGGGATTTTATTTTTTTTAAATTTATAAGCCCCTAGAATAATCCTAGATAATTCCTAATTAGAGTCCTAGTTTAATTAGGCTTTTATTTCCTTTTTTTCCTAAAATTCGTATTTACTATTCATGTATAAAAAATATTTTTTTAATTAATTAATTACCTTCAATACCTTAAGTTTTTATAAAAACCTAAGCTAATTTGGTAAACCATTTAGCTTATAAACTACTTTCTAAAAATAACTTTTCATTCCTAAATTCGACTTTATCATTTCAACCACATTATTCCTTTCCCATATCACACACTTCCTATAAACGCTTAATCTTTAAAACCAAGTATTGACGTAGCAATGCATGCACACGTCTTTCATATCCATTATCGCCACACGTGAACGAATGAAATACTTAACACCAAACTCACACAAAACTCTAAAATGATATGCACCCTTTGTGACACCCAAAATGATATCAAGCACATAATTAACTCACTTAGCCTACATAAATTCACATAGCACAACACTTACACACATAAAAATGAACTCTTAGCCATTTCTAAAGGTTTAAACAAACCTGCTCAAATCACGGTTGTCACACTGTGCGTCTAAATAGGGTTTATAAAATGTATCCGAACATGTCTTTTTGGTGTTTTCCTCGCATGGTTCATTATATTCGCCGAGGTCGCCAATCGTTCCTTTAGTTCGTTCATTCACATAAAATTTCCATAGCCCATTTTTGGTATTTTTGTCAATCTCCTAATAGTTGTCAAACTTTGATGCCAGCCAATATCTAAATTCAAAGTAATTCGTTCCGTTGTCTAGGTCATCAGGGATTTTACTATTGCAAGTATGGGACAATGGGTAATGATTTATAAAAAATTTAGCATTTCAGATTCACTCCAAGTATTAGGTTGGTTCCATTATTTCTATTGTTCCACATGTCCTCCCAGCCTCACTAAGTGATTTTGATAAGACGTGTAATCGTAGTTCATTCTTTTCCACATTATGCATCTTAATCCATTCGGTTATTTCGAGCACCTTTGCAATGTGGTCGGTAACGTCTCCTCCGTTCATGCCATTGAAGGAGTTGTCCGGCAATACTTTCAAAAATTCATTTTCGGAACCCAATAATCACCTTCACTTCATACTTGAATAAGAAAAATAGATAAGAGAAAAGATAAGAATTTTAAAGAGAGGAACAAGAGAGAGAAACTAAAGAAAAAATAGATAGTTGATTAACCTTGTGAAAAATACAAATGGAACCAACACCCTCTCCACACTTAGAGAGGGGTATTTATACTCAATGGGGGCCGGCCATATTAGGCTTTAAATTGGCCGGTATTTGTCTTAGCCGGCTCAGGATAACAAAGGGTTAAACCCGTTACTAGTACAAGATGTTGTTACATTACTAGCCTGTTTACCCTTCTAGCCTATTACTACATAAGTAAGATAAAGACAGAGATTGACTTAATATTTGAGGCTAGCAATCTCCCCCTAAGCTTGGTTTCTGAGAGATTCCAAGCTTCAATGTTAGACTCGTTTTTTGATGCTAACAATCTTCCTCGAAGTGATGTCTTTGAGATTATCTTGTCGTTGAGTTCTTTGCATTTTGTCTTTATCTTGTAGGCTTATTCCTTCATGCTGTGGCGATCTTTTATATTGACATATTGTCATTGTCTTCGAGCTATCTCTTATGTCCGAGATCTTTAAATCTTTCTCCTTCAGTCTTGATCGTCTTTGCCACCTTACGATCTTGTGTCACGGCCAACATGCTCATACTTTGCATCTTCTTGAAAGCTATTTAATAATCTCCTTTGATAGACTTGATATCTTAAAGGAAGGATCTTGTTTATCAGAGTTTGCAAAAGTTTGGGGGGGGGGGGGGGGGGGGGGGGGGGTTGTTTGGGGGGTTGGGTGGGGGGGGTGTGGGTGGTGGTGATAGATGGAATAGGTTGGGTGTGGATGTAATATGAGATGGAGCATTATCAATGTATGACTATAACAGCAAGATTAATTAAGAATCATGAAAGCTCAAGTATTAGAAGACAAAGACTTCTGCAAACCTGATAAACAAATCTTGCCTTAAGATATCAAGTTTCTTATCAACGGAGTTATGAAATAGCTTACAAGAAGATCAAAGTATAGCCATGTTGGCCGTGACACAAAATCGTTAGTGCAAACGATCAAACTGAAAGAAAATTTTAAAAATAATTCTTTGTCTTTAATACTTGAGCTTTTCTTGATTCTTAAATCTTGATGCTTATAGTATGTCTTTGTAGTTTTTTAGCATGAGCATGGTGTTAATGAAATCCTAACTTCAGCTGGAATGAGGCATCTCCATCTCCATCTTTATATGAATCCTAAAATAAAATAGTTAGCAATAAAGCGTGTGGACGAATATGGCTTTGTCATTTAAAGAAAGAGACCTCAACATTGGGGGAGATTGTTAGCCTTAATTATATTAAGTCAAACAAGAATGTTATCGGTCTTATAAAGTCAAACTAGGTCTTGTATTGTAATAGGCTAGTCGGGTTCAACGGGCTTGAATTGTAATCTAATATTGTCCGTGTTTCGGGCTCAAAGCCCAAGTTTAGCCAAGCCCGACCCAAGTAGAAAATCCCACATGCCACTTATGGCTCAAGGGTATAAAAGAAACCCTCTCCACATATGAAGAGGGTGTTGGTTACATTTCTCACTTGTAACTCACCACTTTCTCTCTCTAATCTAAGTTTCCAAGTTCTCTTTTCTTTCTTATAGCCGGCTCACATAGAGCTTATTGAGGGCTTATTCGAGTTTGCTTATTAGTTGTGAAAGGATTTTATAAGCATGACAAACAGCTTGTGAACTTATTGGCGTTCAATAAGTGTTTGTCATGGAATGTGTCCTATTGAGATTTATTTATTGATCTCTTGGCTCTAGACTCGATTAGTTCGTTTTGGTTTTAGTACTCAGAGGCTGGAGCAGACTGCCACCTATTCAATATCAACTATCAACTTAACTCAGAATGAAAAGTCAATAAAAGATCCGTGTGTATCTCCGTGACAAATGAGATAAGGTTTCTGTTGAGAGAAACTCAAATGCTGAGGAGGGGGGGGGGTTATGCATTGCAATCCATAAATACTAGGTCCATGTGGATCATTCTTTAATATCATAATCATCCTTTGTGAAAACTGATAGATTATGTAGTTGGGACCCCGGTTTTTTCTGCCTAAGGTGTAGGGGGTCTTTGCCTTTTCTTTTCACCTTTTCACCCTTTATCCATACATTTCTTTTTCATTCTTCAACCCCTTTAATGCTTACCAAGACGTCATTACTAACACCTTGTTGTGATTGTTCCAGTGTTAGCTCAATCTTAGTCGGCATTATTCCCTTATACTCATTCATCTCCAATCATACCTAAGGACTGCTATTTCTAACTATGGAGTATCCTTGGGTAGATCCCTCCGGTTCTGGTTGGATCATTAGACTAATACCTAACATAACCACCTTATGACTTCAGAATCGTCATGAAATTAATAGGTTGTTGGTATAAGATTGAACCATAAAACCTTTTTCCGTAGAGTTAAAGCACTGTGAGTCGTTTAGATCACTTATTAATTTCAAGATCACATTTTAATTTCATTTCTCCTCTTATTTTAAATACTACTTCACTTAGTTTTTGAAATACTTTGTAATTAAAATTTGTCATGAAAATTCTGTGGAGAAAACATATTAGCATGAATTATATGGAACATTAACTTGCTTCTCCTCAATTTTACATATGTTTGACACCAAAAAAATGATACCAAGTTGTAAAATGAATATAAAATTGAGGGTTAGCATTGTTGAGCACACAATTTTGAAAGATTATGAATTGTCATTGAAGAATTCTTGAATAATTGTGCTCAACTACTAAATCATCTTATAACGAACATTCTATTTAATTGTCATTATTATTATGGAGTTGTTATTAAGACTTTTTATAATGTGTTGAATACATAAGAATTGTCATGTGATGATGTATCCAACAACATTAAAACATTATTTTTCAAAAAACTCCCCCTCAAACATTGACTCATTTTAAAAATGACACCAAATGTAGAAGAATTGTCTTGTAAAACTTGATGAGGGATGGAGTGTTAAACACACAATTTTGAAACATTATGAATTGTCATTGAGAAATTCTTGAAAAATTATGCTCAACCACTTAATCATCTTATAACATACAATCTATTGAGTAGTCATTATTATTACTGAGTTGTTATTAAGACTTTTTATAATGTGTTGAATACATAAGAATTGTCATGTGAGAGGCAATTACAAGTCATAAAGAAAAATTAGAAATGACATGTTTTGAAAGCATTTAAAACTCCTACTCGAACTATATTTACACGCCCATGTCGATGTTAATCAACATTTCTTGTGACACCCCGTAAATTTCCGTTCATTAATTTAGCCGTTACCGGTCGCTAATTTAAAATCTTAAAGTTTCGTTTAACTTTTACGTTTAACCGGGAAATTTTCCTGCTATTTATCTAAGAATCGTCGCCAGGAGTGAACCGGGACACCAAACATTGTAGTATTTTGGCAATAGCTACGTTTTTATATTTTAAGGCAATATTTAAAATTTCATAATTTTCGGAGATACCGTTATTCGTTTCGTTACTTGCGTGAATCGTGTTTTATTTAAAATATAAGCATATGCATGAAAGGCTTGGAAATTAAATCAAACAAGGAGCACTAGCATCCTAAAATATTGAAAACCAATTGGTCCCCCCTTGCTAGTATGCGTCCAAACAAACACCCCATGTGAATCAAAGATGCCAATTTGAATTCAAAATCAATAAGACAAGATTACAACTATCATTTTTGTTCCCTGAATCAATAATATGTGTTTGGGAGTGATTTTTGATCCCTATCTTTCCTTTGTCCTATCCATAGCCCACCACACACTACACATTTTTAGTGTGTGAAGTAATCTTGCACATATATACTATATTTCATCTCATTTTTCATTGATATCACACACACATTTAGCATTTGAGTTTTCTTTTTTCTCTCTTGCTCTCCCTAGCCACGAAAAACACACACACACATACAAATTCATAATTTTTCCATCTTTGATCAAAAACTCTTGAAGATTTGTTGAAGGTTTGATCATTTGTATCATTCGGGTATTTGTTAAACAACATTTGGGTTGTATTAGTCTTATTCATCCTTCTAAAAACCTTCAAACTTTCTAAGTCTTCAAATCTTTTAATAACTTGTACTTTCATAATCATCTTGATGCATACATGCTAGTTGTACAACTTATTTTGTAAAAACAAAGATTTTAAAACTACATAAACCTTAAAAGGTTATGCATATATTTCAAAAATAATAAAAAGAAATATAAGGAAAGTATAGTTTTGTGATCGTGGTTATTTTCATGTAATAAAAATGGTATGTTATAGCTTATAATATTCGGCTTATGTTAATAAGCTTTTGGAAAAGCTTATTTGATTATTTTTGAGCTTAATGGGCTTATTATTTGGTTCGGCCCAAACTAGAAAAGAAAGAAGAAGTGTTTGTTTAGCTTATTTTGTTTCGGCTTATATTTGTTAACTTATTTTCTAGCTTATTTTGAAAGGACAAATGATAAACTTATTTGGCTTAATAAATAAGCCCGAATATAGCTTATTGGGCTTATAGCGTCCACAAACTAGGCCAACACATGCACCATGAGCTTATTTTTAAGCTTATGTGGTCGGCTTATTATTGATTGGCTTATTGTGAACTTATTGATAGCTTATTATTAAGTCGCGTGTCTATTATTTAATGTTTTGCTTATCGGACGATATGGATAAGTAAAACTACATTTTTGGACTTAACGGGCCAAGGCCCAACATAAATACAATACACCAAGGCGTAAAGCTACGGTGTAGCTTATTGAATAAGTTCATGAATAGCTTATTTAATAGTGTACGACTTAGATGCGTTACGTTTAACTTATTTTGAACGTTGGACGTACAAATAATAAGATTAGGCTTATTGGGCCTAAAAGCCCAATAACGATCCAAATAGTCAATAAGCATCCAAATAGTCTTTTGATTAAATAATATAAGGGTTTTGATGATTTATAGCTTGTAATTATGAAAATTGGATTGAAAGTGATTTGAAAATAGGTTTTATTAAAGTCTACGACTTTGGAAAACGTGTAAATACGAACGGGTCATGCCGAAATTTTTATAAATTATTATACTTATTAAATATTAGAAAACACACATGATAAAACTAGACGTATATTATACGATCACAAACATTAATTTTTGGAAATATATTAACAAAAGTACACTAGTATATGCTTATGCATTATCCGCACTTCTACGCTACTCCGATATTAAACCAAACCTTCATTTCATAGGTTGTCTTTACGAACCGTCGTTCGTTATCGTGTGATTTTATTCTAGACTATTCTTCTTTGATTCACCAATCAAGGTGAGTTCATATCCCCACTTTTAATCATTTTGAATAATTGTTTTATAACTTGGGGTGAGAAACATTGCTTGCTTTTAAAATTGGACACAAGTACTATACGCAAGAAATTCCCCGTTTACGTGTTGCCTAAATAGCGTTTAGACCACTATTGCCCTACTTATCATGAACTGTTAATCACCTTTAACCGACTGGCTGGTTAAGTGAGCGTGAGTGAATAAATAGATCTATTAGGACTAATTATCCATATCCGGGTAAGAAGCACTTACTAGTTCGAGTTTGCCAAGAACTAACGGATATATGTCATGTCGAAACTAGTTAGGTGGTCTTTGGTCGGACACCTGAAGGGCAAGCTTTTATAGCACTGTATATGCTATCTTTCAGTATTACTTCAGTGTCATGAGCTTAGTGCAACGTAAATGCCTCTTTATGTGAAGTTGTATCTCCTATAACTGTCGCATACGTTTTGATAATCTTGTGGTCCACATTAATTACATTTGAACTAAACCTATGAATTCACCAACTTTATGTTGACGTTTTAAGCATGTTTTTCTCAGGTGCTTAGCATGGATGTCGTTGCTTGACTTATGTGAAGTCTATTTGCCCGGACCGGTTTACCAGAAATTTATCTATGTCTTTAAATACCATTGTTGAACTTATTTAAGCTTTCACATTTTAACTTTTGAATCTTTAAATTTAATCAATGTAAAACTTATTAATATTTTGAATTTATGCAACGGTGTTTATTTTTAAAACGTACCCTTAGAGGTCGTTCTTTATGCTTTGTACTTGAGATATTCAGTGACGTCACTCCTCCGGACAATAATTCGGACGGAACCCCATTTGGGGGTGTGACAGATTGGTATCAAGAGCCAAGGTTATAGAGAACCAGGTAGTATAAACTATGTATGGACTATAACCAGTATGTGATCCTACGTGATTATATGTGCCTTACGTGATTTTACATATATGTAATATGTATATGTACTATGTAATTAAATACTAAATATAACTAATATTACTATAATTATATTGCATTCTTTTCGCGGTACTTCATCTGATAGTTTATTCATGCACTCATTCATCTATGCATTCATTTACCCATTCATTCATTCGTTTATTTGCCCATTTGATCATTCTTTTCCGCATCATGCATGGTTGATATAAAGGATATTTATATAAACTTTTGCTTGTGCAGGTCATGGCTATTTCGATTATCTCAGTTTCTTCGGATTCATCAGAGGACAGTGTGGGGACACCTGCTGGACGAGTTATCTTGTTTGGCACTATCCCTACCACTATTCCTGACACTACACCTTCTGTGACTTCACCCACTACCCATATTGATACCACACCGATACCTACTGTTTCACCCACTATACCACCATCACCTGATTATACACCCGCATCACCTAATTATTCACCCGCATCTGATACGGAGTTTGATCCATCCGAGGATCCGTCATCAGATCATATACCACCACTACCAGCTGCTTCACCATTTTTTTCATCGACAGATGATTCTTCAAACAATGATATACCTGATACACCACCATTACCTACCTATGGTACACCATTCATTGAGACTACCCTTTCTACTCAGAGATCACCTGTTGCATCTGGTGCACTTCGACGTCGAGTCATGGTTCTTGCACCTGGCAGCCTATTCCTCATGGTCGACCATACCACTACCATCATAATGGGCCGGTACACATGATGACTGCGAGGAAGAGGGTTGGACCGTTACCTACTCATCGTCTTGCTATGAGACATTCAGTTGATTACTCTTTTTCAGATCATTTTTCTTCGGATGATTCTTTGAGGGATTCATCATCGAGTTCATCATCAGAGTCTTCTTCGGATTCTTCTGCGGATGCTTTATCTGATTCTGCATCTAGTCGTTCTTCATCTGATCATTCATTACCCACACCATCATCAGGTATGATACCTAGTCATCATTTATGTTCATTGGTACCGAGTATTCATCGTTCATCTGCTGCTATTTTTGATAGACCATCTCATGATTCTTCTTCTGCGAGCCCTTCTCACAAGAGGATTAGATCCCCTACTGCATCTGTACCGTTACCTTCACCTACACTTAAAGCATTATCTTGTGCACGTGTTGATATTTTACCATCACCTAAGAGGATTAGGAGTCCTGAGACAGCTACGGATTTAAAGGGTTGTTCGGAGGATAGTTTTGAGCCATATGTACCTAGAAAGACTGGATTGGGAGTTGACTTTGTGGATGAGAGTTCTGAGCTGTCTAGGTTTAGAGGGACTGATTTAGAGATGGATGTTGATGTTGTGAGGAGCGATGGGATTGATATTGACCCTGAGATTCAGGTAAAGATTAACGAGTGTTTCGCTTATGCGGATGCTCTTAGAGATAAAGGGGTTGATGCTAGGGTGGTAGTTGAGGCTATAGATCGAGAGGAGATCAAGACGGGTGTAAGAGGCCCAGTTGAGGTTAGAGTTGATAGAGTTACTCACCCAGTGGTAGCTGATGATATTCCTAAGCCTGCTCAGGAGGGAGCTGTAGAGGTCATGTATGAGACATTGGGAGATTTAGTTCAGAGGTTTCATGATCATACTGAGGAGATTTTGGTTCATCGTGTTCAGGTTATTGAGAGTGTCCAAAGGGATCAGGGACACAGGATTGTAGCGACAGGACAGCAGAGTGGTGATATGTTGTAGAGGATCCGAGAGCTGGAGCGGGATAATAGGAGACTTAGAGACATGATGGATGTTGCGAGTCAGAGAGTTGCCCGGTCTTAGCGTAGGGAGTTACGTGTTCAGAGGGAGATGAGACAAATTCGGCGTTTCAGATTTTATGATCGTATGAGGATTGCTAGGCTTGAGGCTTGTGCTAGGAGGCACTTGGGCTACCGTTCTTAGATTTTCTTGATTATCCTAGTGTTGACCCGTAATGCTTAGCAGTAGCTAATTGTTAGGGATTTGTAAATCCTATATTTTGGAACAGTGTTGTAACATTTTGTATTGATGATATGAAATCAAATGTTACCATTCTATGTTCGATATTTTAACCTAATGATATTTTCTTTTGCTTATCGCATATTGCATTATTACTAAATCGTGGCATTATCATTAAGTTATTATGATTTTGTATTTCCGTATAATAATACTTGCTATTTATTCGAACCCCGTTAACAATCTCGCATCACCACAGAATTTCATCATGTTGTGTATTGTTATGATGTAGGACAATGCCTAACACTCAATCTGGAGCATCAAGGACACATGAAGGAATTAACGAGCAGATCGATCGCCAAATGGCAGGAGCGTTAGGAGCTCGTACCACTGCCAGGAACCTTGAACCCTTTATGAGAGACGGGGGTGGCCAAGAGGAAAGGAATGAAAATGGAGGAAATGGAAATGGAGGGAATGGAAATGGAGGAAATGGAAATGGAGGAAATGGAAATGGTAATGGGAACGAACGAGGAAATGGATATAACTTCGGAGGATTTATGCCTGCTCAAGAGTGCACATATCAAGACTTCCTGAAGTGCCATCCACTTAGCTTTAATGGGACAGAAGGAGTTGTTGGGTTAACTCGTTGGTTCGAGAAGATGGAAACGGTGTTCCACATTAGCAACTGTCCAGAGAAGTACCAAGTGAAGTATGCTTCGTGCACACTTCTGAACAGTGCATTGACATGGTGGAACTCCCATAAGAGAATAGTTAAGATTGAGGTCGCCTATGCCATGAGCTGGGCAGAGCTTATGAAGTTGATGACAGAAGTGTACTGTCAAAGAAACAAGGTTCAAAAGATGGAGACCGAGTTATGGAACTTGGTTGTGAAGGGAAATGACTTGACTGCTTACACCAGGAGATTGCAAGAATTGGTGTTGTTGTGTACTTGAATGGTCCCAAATAAGGGGGACAAGGTTGAGAGATTCCTTGGAGGGTTGCCTGACAATATTCAGGGAATGTAATCGCTGCTGAACCCACTAAACTTCAAGATGCAATTCATATTGCCAACAACTTAATAGATCAAAAGCTGAAAGGATATGCTAGAAGTGCTGAAAATAAGAGAAGGTTGGATAACAACTCGAGAGACAATCGGGGGTAACAACCAATTTTCAAGCGATTAAATGTTAGAGGCCAGAATGTGGCAAGAGCTTACACGGCTGGGAACAATGAGAAAAAGGGGTATGTTGGATCTCTTCCCTACTGCAACAAGTGCAAGTTGAACCATGCAGGGCCGTGTACTGTGAGATGTGGAAACTGCAAGAGAGTCGGTCATATAACTAGGGATTGTATGACTACAGTTACTCCAAACACTTAGAGAGTCCCAGTTGGGAATCAGCAGGGTATTGTTTGTTATGAGTGTGGAAGGCCGGGGCATTTTAGGAAAGATTGTTCTAAGTTGATAAATCAGAACCGTGGAAACAAGACTGGAAACAGGGCTCTGGAAACCAGACTAGAGGTAATGAGGCTACGACATAGGCTTACGCTATTAGAGGAGGAGGAGAAAACCCCGATTCCAACGTGGTCATGGGTACATTCTTTTTCAATAACTGTTACGCTTCTATGTTATTCGATTCGGGTGCCGATAGGAGTTTTGTGTCGTCTACCTTTAGTGCCTTGCTAGATGTTGCACCATCCACTTTAGACACTAGTTATGCCGTAGAACTTGCCGACGGAAGAATCTCATAAACCAATGTTGTTCTTAGAGGTTGCACGTTAGGATTATTAGGTCCTTCGTTCGACATAGATCTAATGCCCGTAGCACTTGGTAGTTTCGACGTCATCATCGGTATGGATTGGTTGGCAAAGTACCACGCGTTGATTGTTTGTGACGAGAAGCTCGTCCGTATACCGTATGGAGATGAAGTGTTGATAATCCGAGGTAATGATTATGACGGTAGAAGTAAGTCTAAGCTTAACATCATATCATGTACGAAGACCCAGAAGTATATACATAAGGGATGTCAAGTTTATCTAGCGCAAGTTACATCCAAGAAGACCGAGGACCAGTCAAAGGAGAAGCGGCTTGAGGACGTGCCGATCGTACGGGAATTTCCGGAAGTCTTTCCAGAAGACTTGCCTGGGCTACCGCCTGCTCGACAAGTTGAATTTCAAATCGACTTAGTCCCTGGTGCTGCACCTGTAGCACGAGCCCCGTACCGATTAGCACCAGCCAAACTGCAAGAGTTATCCACTCAGTTACAAGAACTTTCTGACAGAGGATTTATAAGACCCGGTTCCTCACCCTGGGGAGCTCTGGTTTTGTTTGTCAAAAAGAAAGATGGATCTTTTCGGATGTGTATCGACTACCGTGAACTAAACAGGCTTACTGTGAAGAACCGATACCCACTTTCGAGAATCGACGACTTGTTTGATCAACTGCAAGGGTCAAGAGTCTACTCTAAGATCGACCTGAGATCTGGTTATCACCAACTCAGAGTTCGTAAGGAAGATATTCCCAAGACTGCATTTAGGACTCGCTATGGTCACTACGAGTTCCAAGTAATGCCGTTTGGTTTGACTAATGCACCGGCGGTATTCATGGATTTGATGAATCGGGTGTGCAAACCATACCTAGATAGATTCGTGATTGTATTCATCGATGATATTTTGATCTATTCCATGAGCAGAAAGGAGCATAAATGACACTTTAACTTAATTCTGAGGCTACTTAAGGAAGAGGAGTTGTACGCCAAGTTTTCAAAGTGCGAATTTTGCCTGTCGAAGGTATAATTTCTTGGTCACATGATTGATAGTGAAGGTATTCACGTTGATCCAGCTAAGATTGAGTCAATCAAGGATTGGGCGTCACCCAAGACACCAACCGAGATTCGTTAATTTTTAGGTTTGGCCGGTTACTACCGATGATTTATCAAAGGTTTCTCGAAAATCGCTAGGCCTATGACGAAGTTGACTCAGAAGAGCGTGAAGTTTGATTGGGGAGAGAAAGCAGAAGCTGCGTTTTAGCTGTTGAAACAGAAATTTTGTAGTGCGCCAATTTTGGCTCTATCCAAGGGAAGTAAGAACTTCGTGGTATATTGTGATGCCTCGCATAAAGGGTTGGGTGCAGTTTTGATGCAAAGGGAGAAGGTCATAGCTTATGCATCCCGCCAACTTAAGGTTCACGAGAAAAACTATACCACACACGACCTAGAGCTTGGTGCAGTAGTGTTTGCCTTGAAGATGTGGAGACACTATCTGTATGGTACAAAGTGCGTCGTGTTCACTGATCACAAGAGTTTGCAACACATTCTCGATCAGAAAGAGCTGAACATGAGACAATGACGGTGGTTAGAGTTGTTGAGCGACTACGACTGTAAGATTCATTATCACCCAAAAAAGGCGAACATGATGGCTGATGCCCTGAGTCGAAAGGAAAGAAGTAAGCCGCTACGAGTTCGGGCCTTAGTTATGACTATAGGGTTAAACCTTCCTAAGCAAATTTTGAGTGCTCAATCGGAAGCCAAGAAAGAAGAGAACTTCATCAACGAAGATTTGCAGGGCATGCTTAACAAGCTAGAACCTCGTACTGATGGAACGTTATGTTTGAACAATCAAAGTTGGATTTCGTGTTTTGGTGACCTGAGAGCTTTGATTATGCATGAGTCTCATAAGTCAAATTATTCCATCCATCCTGGATCGGATAAGATGTACCAAGACCTGAAGAAGCTGTATTGGTGGCCCAACATGAAAGCAGAAATTGCCACCTATGTCAGCAAGTGTTTAACGTGTGCCAAGGTTAAGATAGAATATCATAAGCTGTCTGGTTTATTGGTTCAACCAGAAATCCCGCAATGGAAATAGGAGAACATAACGATGGATTTTATGATGAAATTGCCAAAGACGGCAACCGGTCAAGACACGATTTGGGTAATCGTTGATCGTCTCACTAAATCTGCTCATTTCTTGCCAATGAGAGAAGATGACACGTTAGAGAAGTTGACGAGACAGTACTTGAAGGAAGTAGTCTCAAGGCATGGAGTGCCAGTTTCGATCATCTCCGATCGTGATGGGAGATTCACTTCACATTTTTAGAAATCTCTTAATAAAGAATTAGGTACTCGATTGGATATGAGTACAGCTTACCATCCATAGACCGATGGTCAGAGTGAGAGAACCATTCAGACGTTGGAAGGCATATTACGTGCCTGTGTAATCGACTTTGGAAAAGGCTAAGATAAACATTTACCGTTGGTATAATTTTTGTACAACAACGATTACCATACCAGCATTAAGGCTGCTCCATTTGAGGTGTTGTATGGGCGCAAGTGTCGATCACCTATCTGCTGGGCTAAAGTTATAGAGAGACAGCTCACTGACCCAGAGATCATCCACGAGACGACTGAGAAGATCATTCAAATCAAGAGCCGTATCCAAGCCGCCCGCGATCGCCAAAAGAGTTATGTCGACGTAAGACGGAAACCCCTTGAGTTTCAAATAGGAGATAAGGTCATGCTTAAAGTGTCACCATGGAAAGGGGTGATACGTTTCGGCAAACGGGGAAAGCTGAACCCACGCTATATTAGACCTTTTAAGATCATAGACAAAGTAGGAACCGTTGCTTACCGACTTGAACTCCCAGAGCAGTTGAGTAGAGTTCATAGTACGTTTTACGTCTCGAATTTAAAGAAGTGCATAGTTGATGAACCTCTTGCTATACCGTTGGATAAAATCCAAATCGATGACAAACTCCACTTCATCGAAGAACCTCTCCACTTCAGCTAAGACTGTCAATAACATGAACTGAGGTCAAGTTTCGAAAGAGAGAGTCGTATTCCAATTTTCAAGTACGCTAGACTCTAGGAGAGGTCCTGAGTTCACTGGGAGCGTGAATATCAAATGTCAAAGAAGAACTGACCCCTCAACTTTTTTCCTAATTTCTTTCTGCACGCCGGTAGTGGCAGAACTAGCGTCATAGATCTTTGAGGACAAAGCACTTTTAATGGGGAAAGGATGTGATAACCCCGTTACATATCCGTTCATTAATTTAGCCGTTACCTAGTCGCTATTGTGTTAAATTTTTTAAAGTTTCTTTAACTTTTACCATATAATCGGTAAGTTTTCCGCTATTTTATCCTGAGAATCGGTCACCGTGATGAACACGGACAACCAAACGATGTAGTATTTTGAACAATAGCTCCATTTATATATTTAAAGGCAATAATTTAAAAAATTTCATAATTTTCAGAGATACCGTTATTCGTTTTGTTACTTGCGTGAATCGTGTTTTATTTAAAATATAAGCATATGCATGAAAGGCTTGGAAATTAAATCAAACAAGGAGCACTAGCATCTTAAATTATTAAAAACCAACTGGAGTGTCCGTCACCCCCCCCCCCTCTTAGCTAGTATTCGTCCAAATACAAACACCCCAAAGTGAACCAAAATATCCAATTTTAATCAAAATTAATAAACTAGATTACAACTATCAATTTTTGTCCTAGAATCAGTTTGATTGGGGAGATCATTTTGGACCCTTCTCATTCCGTTTGTCCTACTCCGCACACTCACACAAAACTACACACTGTTTATGTGATGAAGTAATCTTTCACATATATGCCTATAATCATCTCATTTTTCATTCATATCACACACACTTAGCATTTGAGTTTTCTTTTTTCTCTCTTGCTCTCCCTAGCCACAAAAAAAACACACACACACATACAAATTCATAGGTTTTCCATCTTTGATCAAAAACTCTTAAAGATTTGTTGAAGGTTTGATCATTTGTATCATTCGGGTATTTGTTAAACAACATTTGGGTTGTATTAGTTTTGTTCATCCTTCTAAAAACCTTCAAACTTTCTAAGTCTTCAAATCTTTTAATAACTTGTACTTTCATAATCATCTTGATGCATACATGCTAGTTGTACAACTTATTTTGTGATCGTGGTTATTTTCATGTAATAAAAATGGTATGTTATAGCTTATAATATTCGGCTTATGTTAATAAGCTTTTGGAAAAGCTTATTTGATTATTTTTGAGCTTAATGGGCTTACTATTTGGTTCGGCCCAAACTAGGAAAGAAAGAAGTGTTTGTTTAGCTTATTTTTTTCGGCTTATATTTGTTAACTTATTTTCTAGCTTATTTTGAAAGGACAAATGATAAACTTATTCGTGTTTAATAAAGTAAGACCCGGAATAACGCTTATTGGTTTATAGTCGCTTCCCCCACAAACACGCCAACACCAGAAAGCTTATTTTGATCTTATTTTGTTTGTTTATTATTGATGTATTATTGTGAGCTTATTGATAGCTTATTATTAGGTCGCGTGTTTATTATTTTAATGTTTTGCTTACAACAATATGGATAAGTAGAACTACTTATTGGACTTAAAGGCCCAATGCCCCAACATAAATACAAATACACCAAGGCGTAAAAGATACGATGTAAGCTTTATTGAATAAGTTCATGAATAGCTTATTTAATAGTGTACGACTTAGATGCGTTACGTTTAACTTATTTTGAACATTGGACGTACGAATAATAAGATTAGGCTTATTGGGCCTAAAAGCCCAATAAGGGTCCAAATAGTCTTTTGATTAAATAATAAAAGGGTTTTGATGATGTATAGTTTGTAATTATGAAAAGTGGATTGAAAGTGATTTGAAAATGGTTTTTATTAAAGTCTATGACTTTAGAAAATGTGTAAACAACGACGCCATGCCAAAATTTTTTATAAATTATTATACTTATAAATATTGAGAAAACAGCACATATAAAACTAGATATAAACCGAAGAATTTAATTAAAGTGCCGAAACAATATATATGTTATATATATATATATATATATATATATATATATATATATATATATATATATATATATATATAGTGGGATTTTCTTTGCAGAACCACTTTTTTGTACAGAACCTACAGAACCAGCCTTTTTACTCCTAATAATGCATGATGTACATCATATTAATGCAAGATGGCATTTTTGTAAATATTTATTACTTATTTTAGAAAAAGAAAATAAATTAAGGGCAAATTGGGTATTTTTGTTTTTTCATAAATATCTACTCCCTTATTTGTTGACCGGTCGACACACATTTAAACAAAAAGTAACCACCCACCCACTTTTTCATATATTTTTGTTTTTTGTTTTTCTCTCTCTGATTTAAACACATCTCACCATCAAAATCTTTTAAGATCTTCAGATCTAATTTACTCACAAACATCAACACATACACCTGCTGATCCTGGATAATGCATTGTTCGGCAAAAAAATATATAATGAAACTCATCGTTCTCTAGTGCATTAATTGATAACTACAAGTGGTTAAATTATGGGCTTATTAAGAATCCACCTTCTTTATTTCTTTGATGGATTGGTTATTGGCGACTACTAGGTGTGTTTCTTTATCGTATATTTCATATCAATTTTGATTCATGTTTTTAAGTTTTTTATAGTTTTTTTATGAATTGTTTTGTTGTTTGACAAAAACTCTTCGAAAAAAACTTTACGTTAAACTATGGTTTTTTTATGAATAGTTTCTTTCAAGATGCCGAATCTAAATGATCCGAATCGAAACAGTGATGCTGTCTTTATATATTTTTATTGTAGTCGATCTATCATAATATTAGAGATTTATTTGCTGAGTTTTATGTGTAAAAAAGAGACGTGACTTAATTTATGTGAACATTAAGATTTTGGCTTTAAAAAATTATAATAAAAGATATCTTTAGCATTAGACACTGCTAAAAATCATTTGTATGGAATGGATTTGATTTTAAGAGACATTTTATTAGCTCTGGTTCTGTATTGAACGTGTCTATTTAATTTGTTTGATAATTAATTTAACATGGCATAATTCTAGTTTTATTTTTGTTTTTAATTTGTTTTAGCGAAGATGGCTCAATCATAGAAAAGACGGCGTGCGATGAAGATGATCGACGAATGCACTTGTGATTTTAGAAGTCGCGCATATATGTTATCGAAAGACAGACACATATGTTCTAATGAATTTGACGAGAAAGCGCAGCGTGCATATATGTTCTTTGAAGAGTGCACCTATGTTCTTGGAATCACGTTCATATGTTTTAAAGAATTTTATGAGAAAAATGAAGCGTGCATATATGTTCTTTGAATAGTGCACTTATGTTTTTGTCTATCCTATTTATGGTTTAGTTTGTTATAATTTAGAGGTTGCATGTACATATTTATGTTTTTTGTTGTAAATTTTAAAGATTAAAGAATGTACAATAAAAAACATATATGCAATTATCATTTTAATCAAAAAAAAGTTTATGGCTAATCGTTTTACGCAAGAAACATATGTAAAATTCTCAATATTTAAAAAACACATATGCACTTGATTTTTTTGAAAACATGTATGCTAAAAAAAATATAAAATATAAAAAAATAAAGAAAAAATTAATTTCAAAAATTTAGGGGCTTAAATAACGTTTTTAATTAAAAAATTCATAAAGAAAAGGAAAATTATGTTTTACTATTATACCATTTTCATTTAAATGAAAATACTTAATAATACTAAATTTCTATTGGTCCAAAGTGGTTCTGTAGGTTCTGTACAAAAAAGTGGTTCTGCAAAAAACGTTCCCCTATATATATATATAATGTATATATTTTTACTTAGACGTATATATGTATGTAATATTAAGATACATATTATTATTATTTGTTTTATTTACGAAAACATTTTAACTATTATACGATCACAAACATTAATTTTTGGAAATATATTAACAAAAGTACACTAGTATATGCTTATGCATTATCCACACTTCTGCGCTACTCCGATATTAAACCAAACCTTCATTTCATAGGTTGTCTTTACGAACCGTCGTTCGTTATCGTATGATTTCATTCTAGACTATTCTTCTTCGATTCACCAATCAAGGTTGTATGTGCTTAAATACACATACCTTTTTCTTAATAAAACGAGCTTAAATGACCAAAAACGGACTTAAAATGCCAAATATATGCTTGTTTTGTATTATTTACTGTGCAGGTAACGGATATCCACAAAAAGACAAAAGCAAGGCAAAAACCGGACAAAAACCGAGCACGAGATTGGAAAGAGCGTGGAAAACCGAAGCCAAAGGCGTACGCATCTTAGTAACCCAAGTCAACGGGCCAAGTCAACCTATTAAGCCATCTATACAAAGCCTTAAATAATAAAAAGCCCAAACCGGCCCAAAATCCCTTACCATATCCTATTAAAACTTTTACAGCGTTAGTCCCTGAATGTTTGCCCCGTTAGTCCCCAAGGACTAACACTGCCAGTCCTAAACAAATTACCACGTTAGTCCCTAACATTTAAATCTTACACATTACCCAAAATTGAAAAAAAATAATTAAATATTCCGAAAATGCGAGGAGAAGGGCGAAACCTAGCCCAACCTCCTCCCATGGTGCGACTGTTCATAACAGCATCCCTGGCACACTCCCAGCATGTGGCAATCCTTTATTGGGATAATATGAACGACAATGGAACACTTTGGAAAGTCAAACCGAATGAAGAACTGTCTTTATGGGGGGATTATGGCTTTCCTAAGCCAATTATGGGAATGATTTGAAGGCATTGAAGATGGTTGGCTGTATTTCCTCACATAAGTGCACAAGACTCCCCAATAAATAGGGGAGGATTCGAGATTGCAGAGGCATCATTGTCTTATTTTCTTTTCCAGCATTATTGTTTTTAATTCCTTGTTCTTAAGCTTTTTATAAGCATTTCTAAAGTGTCAAGCATTGTACCTCAATTTTGTTCAATAAAAGTAAAGTTTGGTTTAAGCTTCATTACTGTTCAAGTTTAATTGAGCTTTTGGATAGAATGGCCAGTTAAAGGAAGGGCTTATTTGGGCTAACTAGCTTAAGAGAATAAGCTAGAACTTGTTATCTTTTTGTTTAAGCAAGAATCAAGGTGTGTTCTACTTTTTATTGTTTTAGCTTATTTTGTGATTTGCTTATTAGACTGCTTAATTCTTGCTTATTTGTGCTTATTCAGTCTTCACTTAGCTTATTATTTCTAGTTTTAAGACTTCCATAATCTATTTTGAGTGCTAGACAAGTTTCATAGAAATCTGTCCAAAAAAGCCCAAAATAACTTATTTTGGATTGCTTATTATTAATTGCTAATTGAAGGTTGGATTTTACTTATTTAGTCTTAATATTGATAAATTGTCAACTGTTTTTAAAATCTCAGCTTAATTTAGTCTTTAATAGTCTTAAAATATAAAAATGATTTTTAAAGGGGTGTTTGGGTTAAGGGTACAAAGTGGGTCAAAAGAGTGTTAAAACTGGTTTGGGTCATTAGTTCAACTTTGTCAATCTCTTTTAGGCTGTTTTAATTAGTTTTTAAAGGTTTGCAAAGCTTAAAATAAAGTTCTGAGGTTTGAGTTTCAAGTCCCTTAAATCTGAGTTTTCTTGCCTGTTGCATTAGCTTGTTTGCTTTAAGTTTGATTGAGTTGATTTCTTGTTTGCTTTAGACTCATAATGCAGTAGGAATAGATGTGCAATAGAGTGCAATTGCCATTTGAGTTTTAGTTTAAATCTGTCAAAAAAAAGTTTAAGTTTTAAAGTCTTCAAAAGCCTTGATTTCAATCTTAGATTTAGGATAGTGAAAGCTTGAATTAAGATCTGAAATTAATGTCATAAGTAGCTTGTAGTATAAGCTCAATCTGTTTGAGCTTATTTTGGGGTCTAGAGCTTATTTTCTAGCTTCTTAATTAGGATGCAAAAGCTGTCTGTAGACTTTTATTAAACTCAAGCATTAACTTGTTGAATCAACTTGTTCTGACAAGTCAATTTTTCATAGCTTAAAATTTTTTCTAAAGACTTAATTTTTTTCTTTCTAGAAAGCCTACAGTACTAGCTTATTGTGTTTTCATTTTTAGACATTAGCTTATTGAATTGCAAGCTTAAAAACTAGCTTAAAAGTTCCCCCCTTAGATTGATTTTAAAAGTATTTTAGTCAAAAAATCTTATTTGTTTTTTTTGCCTTTTTCAATTTATTTATTTGCTTATTTCCTTGTTAAGTGCTTATTAGGAATTGATATAAGTCTGTTTCAGCTTATTTGTGCTTCTAATTAGCTTTTTAAGCCTTAATAGCCAAGCAGTTTAGCTTAAAACCACTTAAGACCTTTATAAGCCAACTGCCATTTTGATTAAGCTTATTTCTGGCTTATATTTTAGTTTCACAAAAAGTTCCTTCACAAAAGTTGCTTATTTTCTTGTGCTTTTTAAGTTTAGCAAAAAGTTTTCAAAAATAAAAAAATTTTAAAAATGATATGTCCAGGTTTTAACTTGAGACCTCTCCTTCACACTCACACGCATTTAACACCAGTCTCCACTAACACAATGCCCTTGGGTCTTTTTGGATTTGTAATTGCAAAATTTAATATATAAGACCTCTTTCCCTTATAAGCTTACAGCTTATATAAGCTTATTTATAGCTTATTCGTTCAGCCAATTTTCAAGTTAGCTTTGTTCTTAGATTCCTCATAGTTCAAACTACTTTCCCTGAATTTTTGAGATTTTTCTAAAATAGTTTAGTATTTTTAATAATATTTTTAGATTAAAAGTGTTTTTAATTCATAATAAATTAAATAAAAGTCAAAAAAATATAATTCTTTTTTTGTTAAATTTCCTTTTATCATTTAGGATTGTTAAAAATTAAATTTGCTTTTCTAGGGTTAAAATTTGAAGTTTTAGGTTTTTAAGTCGCGTTCTTAAATCTCGTTAACGTTTTTCGTGTTTAATTTGTGTTTGCTTAATTAGTGCTTTTCCTTTGCATTTCTTTGTTTTAGAATTTATAATTGTAGAATTTGAATCAAAATCAATAATCTTCAAACTAAAATCCCGATATAAAACGTCAACTAAGTTCCCAGTTCACGCCTCGTACTGGAACATAATCGACCTCCGAGAACACGATCTAAGAGGGTCACCTTTTGAAGTCGAAGCTTCGGAATAATATTTTATTCGTAGTTGGTGTCTTGCGTTCACTATATTATTTATTTATTTTTTTATTTATTATTTTATATATATATATTTTTGTATATATATATATTTATTGACTACGATCAATTTTTTTTGGCGCCGTTGACGGAGGGCTGTGTTTACGTATTTAAGTTATCGTATTTGAAGATTGTTTTTTGAAGATCCTTCTCGGAAAGTTAATTCTTGTTTTTTTTTTTTTGAATATTTTCGTATATATATAAAAAATACAAAAATAGTATAAAGTAATCAAAAATCCAAAAAAAAAAACCAACAAAAGAAATCGAGTTGTCATTTGTTATAATCGGTTCACTTTTGTAATTACGAGCTATAAGAGGGGTATAAGGAGGGTTGATCAAACGAACTTCGACCCAAAAGGAGAAGGTTTTTAATAGCTTCGCGCTTTCCCGCTCCTTTGCAAGTTTTTTCTAAAGAGCTACCGTGGGCAAATTGACTTCCGGTTGCCAAAAAGAATTTTTGTGTTTAATTTTTAATAAAGATTTGTTTTTAGTGCATACGCACTTATTCTTCAGGTCCAGTTTTCGAACCGTCAACAACTCCCAGAAGACGTCGAAATAAAAAACGTTCCCAACAACAAGTCGATCCGACTATTATTGAAGAAAAACCCGTAGTTCGATGGCGGGATTCACGTAACTTTATGGCAGAATTGCTCTGTACACCCACCGAGGGTAATGCAGAAGCAATCGTTGTACCACCAATTCCCGCTGAGCATTTCGAGCTAAAACATAGTCTTCTAAATCTTGTAACTTCTAAACAATACTTCGGTATTGAAAAAGAAGATCATCATGCTCATATTCTTTAGTTCAACAAGATTACTTCTACGATGAAGTACAAAAATGTGCCCGATTCAGCGATTAAGCTTATGCTTTTTCCATTTTCTATCGATAGGCCAACCCGGATTTGGATCGTGGAGGAACATCCGCGCATTATTAACAACTTGGGTTGATTCGTGTCTCCAAGTATTAACAAAATTCTTTCCACCCTCAAAACCAACAAATCTCCGGAATGAAATCTCACACTTTCAACAACGTTTTGATGAACCGTTTCATGAGACGTGGGACCGTTTCAAGGATCTCCTTCGTGCGTGCCCACATCACGGTTTTACGAAATTGCATCAACTTGATACTTTCTACAATTCTTTAAACCCAAGTCGATCAAGATTCTTTGAATTATGGCGACGGTGGTATCTTTTGGCAAAAATAGTACTCAGTATACGTTGAAAATTAGTGAGAACAAATCAAAAGTATACCAATTCCGAAATAAACCCGTTGTTGCCAAAGTGAGTACGAACACATCTACCTCCAGTCTTTCACCCGATGTTGCATGATTACCGATGCTCTTAACGGCTTGCTTCTAAAAAACAACCCCCTTTCCAATCGTTTTTATAAGCGGTTGAAGAGAGTTGTGTTACTTGTGGAGGACCACATCCTTACTACCAGTGTCCTGCCACCAATGGCAGCGCTTTCCCAGGATATCAAGATAATATCCAAGCGTATGTTTCTGCAGCCGCAGTAAACTATAACCATGGAAACGCTGGACACCGTCCTCCAAGTGTAGCTCACCAAGTTCGACCACCCGGTTTTCCACCAGTTAACAACAATCAAAACCGGGGAAATAATTACAACCCAGGAAATTCAACTTACCTTGCTCCGATTCCACCAACTCAAGCTGCTCCGTCTAATGAACTCGCAAATTACATGAAAATTAATGAAGCAAACTTGCAAGCTATGCGAAATCAAATAATTAATATGAAAGCTGAGTTGAAAAACGAATTTTAGGCCACGATGTTGCAACAAAACAATAAACTTGAGAACATGTTGAGTAATTATTTTCAAATTACAGCCTTCGAGTCGGGTTCCTCTTCTAGTACTTACCGTTACTAACCCGAAAGGTGACTTGAAAGCAATCACCACCCGAAGTGGTGTTTCTTACGATGGACCTCCAATTCCTCCACCTTTCTCTTCTTCTCCTAAGGTGGTGGAAAGAGAGCCCGAGTTAACAAAGGATCCGGTGTAATCAAGTACCGAAAAAGTACAACCTCCGGATGTCCAACCTCAAGCACCAACCTCTGAGCCCGTTAACGCTCCTAAGCCTAAACCGGATATACCTTATCCTTCGAGGCTTAATAACCAAAAACTCCGAGAAAGAGACGATCATCAAATGATGAAGTTTCTTCAGATCTTTCGAAGCTTACACTTCAATCTTAGCTTCTCAGATGCTTTACTCTACATGCCCAAATTCGCTTCCACATTCAAAAATGTTCTTAGCAATAAGGAGAAATTATTTGAAGTAGCCAATACACCGGTGAATAAGAATTGTTCGGCGGTTATCCTAAAGAAGTTGCCCGAAAAACTGGGAGACCCCAGTAAATTTCTCATTCCGTGTAATTTTCCAGAGATAGCTGAATGCTTAGCCTTGGCCGACCTTGGTGCAAGCATCAACTTGATGCCTCTCTCCATATGGAAAAAGCTTTCTCTCCTCGAACTTACTCCTACCCAAATGATTCCTTGGAGCTTATCGGGAACTTTCATTCCGGTCTACTACAGACCAACCGACATTGGCTGAAGATGTCTTTGGTGGAGGTTAGGGAAAGTTCATTTTCTGGCTATGATTGTAGTCGTTGATTATGTTGTCGATCCTCGAGTTCCCTTAATTCTCGGGAGACCCTTCTTGAGGACGGCACGAGCTTTGATTGATGTGTACGGTGAATAATTAACTCTCTGCGTGGGTGATGAAGCCATAACATTCAAAGTTGGTAACACTTCAAAATTCTCCTACAATGATGCTGAATCAATTTTCTGAATCGTGATTTTTTTTTTTTTGATGTCATCTATGTAGCTTGTGGGAGGAGTTATTCTCAGGAAGTGTTAGGATTTCTGGACAATATCTGAGAGTGGCAATCCCACTCTAATTTCTGAACCAATCGTCACTAAATCTTCACCCTCCCTTACTCCATTTGAGGGAGGTGATTTCATTCTAGAGGAAATTGAAAATGACTCAGTTCCACTAGGAATTGATTCTGAAGATATAAGCGAATTTTTCTCCATGTTTCCTATCCCCGTTGAGGATAGTGACTTTTTTCTTGGGAAATAAATAAACCCGAAAAATTCCCTCTGAACTTGAGATTTTAGGAATTGATATTAAAGGTAGAATAAGTGGCTAGTTACCTTCTAATCATGCTGATGTTTCTCTTCCAGAGTATGAACGATTCTATTCGGAGGGAGATATTCGTCTCCTTGAGAAATTCTTAAATAATGATCCATCATCCCCTCTCCTTCCGAAAGAGATTAAAGCTGTAGAACTAAAAAATGAAAAATCTTTAGGTGATGAATCTTCGGAGCTTAAACTCAAGGACTTACCTTCTCATCTCGAGTATGCATTATTGGAGGGTACCAATAAATTACCCGTCATTATTGCTAAAAACTTAAAAGCCGAAGAGAAGGAATGCCTCATAAAGGTTTTAAAGTCCCACAAGCAAGTAATTGCTTGGAAACTCTCTGACATTAAGGGTATTGACCCACAATTTTGCACTCACAAAATCTTAATGGAGGATGACTTTAAACCGGCGGTCCAACATCAGAGAAGGGTTAATCCAAAAATCCATGAAGTTATCAAAAAGGAAGTTATAAAACTCCTTGATGCCGGATTGATTTACCCTATCTCTGATAGTCCTTGGGTTAGCCCCGTGCATTGTGTACCCAAAAAGGGCGGTATGACCGTTGTAACAAATGAAAATAACGAGTTAATTCCGACTACGTTAGTTACCGGGTGGCGTGTTTATATTGACTATAGGAAACTTAACGATGCCACCCGAAAAGACCATTTCCCGTTACCATTCATGGACCTAGTTGTTAGAATCGATTGCTGTTGGTAACGAGTACTATTGTTTCTTAGATGGATTCTCTGGGTATTTTCAAATCCCGATTGACCCGCAAGACCAAGAGAAGACTACTTTCACTTGCCCTTATGGAACATTTGCCTATCGACGTTATGCCTTTGGACCTTATGTTATGCTCCTGGGCAAGTTCGAAAGGTGCTGATGGCTATTTTTCCACGTCATGATCGAGGATACTATGGAAGTCTGCATGCGATGTTTCTACGGTCTTCGGGGATTTCTTCTATCTTGACTCTCCATTTAGTCAAAATGCTCAAGGTGCGAAGACACAATCTTGTTCTAAATAGGAGATGTGCCACTTCATGTCAAAGAGGGGATTGTCCTCGGGCACAAGATTTTGAAATACTGGATTGAGGGGTAGATAGGAAAAAGTTGATGTTATTGCAAATTACATCATCCTCGTCAGTCAAAGGAATTCGGAGTTTTCTAGGTCACGCCGGGTTTTATCATTGATTTATTTTCAGATTTTCTAAAATCGCCGACCGATGACCATCTTCTTGAAAATAACTCATTCATTTTCTCGACCGAATGTCAAGAGGCATTTGAGACCCTTAAGAAGAAACTAACCGAAGCTCCAATATTAGTTTCCCCCGATTAGGACTTGCCCTTTGAAATTATGTGTGATGCTAGTGATTTGGCGGTTCTTGGCAGTCTGGGCAACTGAAAGACCAAAACATTTTTCAACCAATACACTATGCGAGCAAGACTATGGACGAGCCCAGCTCATACATACTACGGAGTAAGAATTAATTAGCCGTGGTGGTATGCATTTTGAGAAATTACGACTTATCTAGTCTTGTCTTCAGTCCTTTGTGTTACAGACCACTCGGCTCTTTAAGTATCTGCTCGCTATGATGTGCTAAGACCGAGAGTGCTCGGTGGGATTTTCTCCTCCCATGAATTTGATGTCGAATCCGTGACAAAAAAGGAGACGGAGTGATAAGTGTAAAATACACATATCCGTTTAATTTTTATACCTTAAAATAGCCCAATTAAACCCGAAACAGATCTTTTAATTATAGCATATTTATATACTTGTTTTTGTGTTTTTTTGTTGTTGGTTTTTTTTTTTTGTGAGGTACGGATATATCAAAAATCACAAGAAAACCATCAAAATCAGGAAAACACGAACACGAGGAACGGAAGAGCACGAAAGAAGCCAAGGATTCAAAGTCGAAGCCAAAAAAAGTAAACTATGGTCAAGCCTCAGTCAAAGAAAGTCAAACCCTAGCAAAGAAAAGTCTAAATACTCAAAATGTTTCAAATCAACCCTCCAAGTTTCAAAAAGTTACCATATTGGTCCCCAAGGCTTAATGGGCCTTAAACCCCTTAAATACCCTACCCGGATCCAAAAGCCCAAATCCTAAAAGCCCATTACCCTTTTATATAACTCCAGGGACTCAAGTGGCCAAAAATAAAAGTCATTTAACACTATGACTTTTATTAAACAAAGAGAGGGACCAGTTTTGCAATTAACCCAAACTCTACCCCTTTTACCCGTTTTTCAGTTATAAAAAAAGGCGCCAAGTTAAAAACACTATTTACCTTCTTCCCCGATTCACCCACAGTCAAAAACAAGGGGCAAACATAAATTAAGGGGTGATTAAGACAATTCAAGTGGTCTACATCATGATGGTAGGGTTAGATTTGTAAAAACAAGTACTCTCATTGGTTAACTCAAGCAAGAATCATACGTGACTATGGCAAGAAGCACAAGAATGATGGATTTTTACTCTACAATCACTCACACAAGTAACACAAGCTGTCACATCAAAGGATTGCCAGCTTGGCAATCCGTGTGACTAGCAAGTGATCAAACGGCCACAAATGAAACCCCAATGATTGAAGGAATTCAAGGGGTGAGATTAGAAGAGGCGTGGGAAGCACTCAAGGGTCTGGAAGCTTCACCAATAGGCTATAAATAGCTCACACTTCACACACATTCACTATCTAGGTAGTTAGTAGCTTTTTAGTGTAGGCCTTGAAGCACTGCAATTTCGACCTTAAGACCGCGGGTGATCACCGAAAAGTTCAAATAAATGAACTTAATGAACTTCGTGATCAAGCTTACGAGAACTCTTTAATCTATAAAGAGAAAACGAAGAAGATTCGTGACTCAAAAATCAATACCTAGTCGTCTTTTTAACTGTTGTGCACGAGTCCTTCTCTTCATTCTCACGATTAAAGATTTTCTCAAGGCAAGCTAAAGACACCGCGCTGGATCCGGACCATTCCACCCGTTGCCAAAGGTTTTCCCTTAATGGTACCGAGTTGATTATCTTCAACCAACGGGACCCAAACTTCCAAGGTGAACGGCATAGACTCAAACATACTTTAGAGGGGACATACCCACCTATGGCCCCCCCCCCCCTGTCCGGATCTCTCAAACTTCCCTATGGACAAATTAAAGTTCAGGTCGGGTCAAGCTCGTGACTCGGTTACAAAAACGAAAGCGTTTCTTGGGAGGTAACCCGTGTTTCTATCTTCTTCTATTTTCTAATAAGGTATAACGTGAAGGGGGCTCCGCCTTTTCCATCTTGTGTTTTTGTTGGTTGTATGATTTGTCAGGATTACCCAGACTATGAAGACTCTCGTGCTCGTGGTTTTGTCCAATGCTCACTCGGTCTTCATAACCCTATTTTGCATGCCTTATTTTGGGAATTCCCTATATCCTTATCTTTTTACTAACGTTTAATCGTTTGCATAATTAATAAACGGCTTAGGTTTCCGTGAGATTCCTTTATATTAGGATTATACTTTGGAATTAGTATGAGGGAGTTGGCAACCCCCACACATTTGAGGATAATGTATCGTTTCTACGTATACAGGGGGAAATCTGTCAATTTGAATCCCACTCATTTGTCTATGTCTATTCACGTAACCCCGTTTTAAACCATGAATAAAAAAAGTGAATTTAGGGCCAAAATTTAAAAAATTTGTGCAAAAATAAAAATAGTGTTTATCAAAAATGTTGACATTCTGCTGGTGAATAAGAATAAATTTGACTTTGACCCGAGCGTATTGAGCTCTAGCTTACTCCCTTAACCTTTATAAATGTATAAGCTTTTGCTAGTCTTTTATACAAGAAGCTTTAAAATGCGAATTCTAGCTCAAAAGGCCAAGATTTTGCAAGTTTCCATAAATGACTTTAAATATGCAAAGCTTAATTTAATTTGGCTATGCATTCCTGTATCTTTTATTAAAGATTTTAAATTTTGCGAAGAACAAAAAATGACAGATTAAATAATAAGTTGGAATGCTAAGCAAGATTAGTTGAGGAAATCTTAAAAGCTCATAAGTGTAATTTGTGGCCTTTTCTCCTAGTAACTTCTAAAATGACTAATAATACGTGCTCTTTTTGAAAGACAAGTTAGAGTTTTATCACTCTTAAAAGTCCGTTAAGATCAACATTTTTAGAGTAAAAAGCTTTATCGATGAATTGATAAATAAGAGTTTTTGATCAAAATATGTTTTTATTTTCTAAAAAGAAATTTTCCCGGTATACATACCGTGTAGATATGAAGTTTGCAAAAAAATGGAAAAAAATAAAAATGATGTGAAAAATAATAATAATGTTGCTAGTATATATTGCTTAATAAATAAAGGGGAAAATGACTTTTTTCTAAAAATATTAAAACCATTCTTTGAACTAAACTTGTTAAACCTACAAAATTTTGAAACCGGACCGGACGATTGATAAATCTGATCAGTATTCCTCTGTGGGTGTCAAATATATCCTGGGTACTTCTGGCCGATGAGGTCGGGAGGTTCCAAGAAGAAAGTCACTATTAAAGGAATTAACTTACCTACAAGTCTTGATTTTGGAGGAATTAGATTAGCTTGCTTTGAGTATAAACTACAAAGTTTTACGGAAAGGTTTTTTTTAGTAAAAGTTCCAAAGTCGGAGGTCTCGACAATTATTCTCTGTTGTGTGTCAAAACCCGGTCACTTAGCCAACAGGTTGGATGTGCCGAGAAGAAAAATGTTGCTACAAGGACAATCTAGACTTTTAAATTCATATAACTAAAATGGAACGTGAAACTGGACATCTATAACTATCTAAAATGTGTGTTGGGATGTCAAAATTCAAACTGAGCATAGACACCTAATATATAATATGCTGATCGTTCTAGCATCTAATCAATAAAAGGGAGAGGAAAATGACCCTTTCGCGTTGCGTCATTTAATTTACGATAGTCTATGCACACACGCCATTGTTACTGTACGAGATGGTATTGATTCGTTGTTGTCATTTAACACCACGGTCATTCCTCTTTTCTTAGGGACGACGTGAATCAGGCTTACCCAAGGACTATCTGAGATCGGGTAAATTAGTCTTGAATCAAGTAACCTAAGGATCTCGTTTTTAACCACATCTTAGACTTTCAAATTTAAACATCTCTGAGGTTGGATGACAAGCTTGAAGCTTTCCTCCATTAAGATTTTGTGAGTGCAAAATGACGGGCTTATTCCCTTGATGTTTGACATTTTCCAAGCGATTGCTCCCTTTCGTTTTTCTAGAACCCGTAGAAGTGAAACTGGTATGTGCTTAAATACAAATACCTTTTTCTTAATAAAACGAGCTTAAATGACCAAAAACAGACTTAAAATGCCAAATATATGCTTGTTTTGTATTATTTACTGTGCAGGTAACGGATATCCACAAAAAGACAAAAGCAAGGCAAAAACCGGACAAAAACCGAGCACGAGATTAGAAAGAGCGTGGAAAACCGAAGCCAAAGGCGTACGCATCTTAGTAACCCAAGTCAACGGGCCAAGTCAACCTATTAAGCCATCTATACAAAGCCTTAAATAATAAAAAGCCCAAACCGGCCCAAAATCCCTTACCATATCCTATTAAAACTTTTACAGCGTTAGTCCCTGAATGTTTGCCCCGTTAGTCCCCAGGGACTAACACTGCTAGTCCTAAACAAATTACACAGTTAGTATAGATTAAGTGATAAATCTCATTTTCTAGCTTAATTTCCTAGGAGCATTTTAGCTTAAAAGTTCATCAAAAATCTTAAAAAGACCAAAAAGAGTAGTTTATGTTCTAGCTTTTAGTTTTTAATTTCTAGCTTTTAGTTTTTAATTTCTAGCTTTGAGTTGTTGTTTCTATAGATTGGATCTATAGTTTAAAAGTTGTTTATCTAGTTTTTAAAAGCTCGAGCTTATTTATAGCTTTTTAAGAATATTAGCTTAATTTGAATTTGTGCTTTTTGAGTTAAACCTTGAGTTTGCAGGTTTGATCATTAGATTCAGTTAAGGTTTAGTGTTTCTTAGTTTAAAAGCTTATTAGAAGTAGCTTGTAGACATCATAAGCTATCCAGAACTTCTTTTGGTTTTCAAAATGAGCTTATATTAAAGCTTGTGCAAGCTTATAAGTCCAAACAAGCATTTTGAGCTCAAAGGCTCACTTTCTGTAACAGCTTTTTAATAAGCTGTTTTGAGCTTATTTCTCAGTTTCAGTTAGTATTGTTTTTATAAAAAGTGCTTAAAATTAAGTCCTTTTTAAGTTCCAATAATTAGTTTTTTATAAAAAGCAAAAATAAAAAATAGCAAAAAGTGGTGTATTGCCAGACTAGAACCCACGACCTCTCCCTCAAAGACCCAACATGTTAACCATTTGCTTCAATAGCTCATCCAGTAATTTTTTCCCCCAATTAATACTTATAGTCATTTTCCTCTTAAGCCTTTTATTATAAGCCGTAGCTTATAAAAGCTTTTTCCCGGCTTATTTGTTAAGCTGTGAGTTTTCTTTTATTTTTCCTTTGATCTTTGTTGCATCATAGACTTTTCTTGATTTTTTTACCTTTTTCCATTAATTAATTTATTTTTTAGGATTTTTCGAAAGTTTTAATTTTAAGTTTAAAAATAGGATTTTAATTTTAAAAATAGTTAAAAATAGTTTTCTGAGTTTTTATGTTATTTTAAACTTTTCTAAGTTTAAAAATCATCTTTCTGAATTTTTAGGACTTAATTTGTTATTTTTTGGATTTAATTAGATTGAAATAGTTTTTAATTCATAATAAATTCAAAAATAATCAAAAAAATGTTTTTCTTTTTCTTAAAATTTTCTTTTGCCCTTTCTTAGGTTTTGAAATTCAGTTTGTATTTTTAGGAGATAATTTTAGTGTGTTTGCTTATTTGTCGCTTTTAATTGCTCCCGTTAATTTGTTTTTTTATTTAGTAGTTATAGATACTCAAAAATATCCTTTCTCTTATTCAAATCATAATCCGAGCTAAAACGAGGTTTCAATTTCACAAGTCGTTGGGGAAACGACCCGGGTGATCATACTTCCCGGTTAAATATACGTACTATATATTATATATATATCTTTTAAGAGTGAATTTTCCTTAGGGAATTTTCTTAATTGCTCTTGTGGTATTATATTGTATATTTTATTAGTATATAAAACTAACAATCAGTTTTTGGCGCCGCTGCCGGGGATTTGTGTTAAAGATTCCTTCGTTTTACGTTTGTTGATTTGGTTTGAAGATCCTTTCGTCCTCGAAAGTTTCATTTTTGTTAAATATTTAAAAAATCCAAAAAAATAATAAAATATAAAAAGGAAAAAAATATTTTTCTTTTCTTTTTAGTATAAATAGAAGATATAAAAAAAATAATATAAAATCAAAAATTTTAAAAATTATCCTTAAAAAGAAATAAAATACACAAAGTTGATAAAAGAACACCAACACATAATACCTTCAATTGAGGTATTATCATAAATAAGTTCCGGTGAACTTGCAAAGTTCCCAAATCGAACCAAAGATTCAAAAACTTTCCATTTGTGTCACTTACGAAATACGGCTCACCTTAAGAAGAAATTTTTAAGAGCTACCGTGAAGTAAGTTGATTATTTGGTTTTAAGTTGTCTTTCGTGTATCCGTTTAAAATAGATTGTTAAAAAAAAAGAGAAAAAAAAAGAGAAAAAATATAAATCCAAAAATCTAAAAAAATTAGTGTAATTTTTGTTTACTTTTTAATTTCTTTAGTGCACGCGCACTCGATCTCAAGCTCGTAATCGAAATCGTCGACAACAACAATTAACAACGGTTATTGTTGAGGAACCCGAGTTTCCAATGACCGACAATCGTACCATGGCTCAGATGTTACAAGCTCTCATCGAGGGATACGAAGATGCAATTGTTGTACCAACAATAAATGCAAACAATTTTGAGCTCAAACAAACTTTGATTAATCTTGTTCAAAGTAATCAATTTACGGGTAAACA
>BQNB010026182.1:8776-54805 GCA_026074375.1 Tanacetum coccineum
ACCCGAACGTGGTTACGGGTATGTTTCTTCTAAATCAACATTTAGCTAGAGTATTATTTGATACTGGAGCCGATAAAAGCTTCATATCCTTATCTCTTGCCTCTACGCTAAATATTCCGCCTATAACAATAGATACCTTTTACGATATCGAAATGGCTGATGGAACCCTAGTAAGCACAAACACCGTTATCAAAGGCTGCACTTTAACATTGTTAAATCAACCTTTTGAAATCAATCTCATTCCTATTAAACTCAGTAGTTTCGACGTTGTCATCGGTATGGACTGGTTGTCCAAGTATCATGGCAAAATTTTTTGTGACGAGAAAGTCATTCACATTCCTATCAATGGTGAAACTTTAATCATTCGAGGTGATCGAAGAAAAAATCGACTAAATCTCATATCATGCATAAAGGTCGGAAGATATATATCTCGAGGTTGTCAAGTTTTCATGGTTCAAGTCATGGAAAAGAAAAAGCCAGACGAGAAAAGACTAGAAGATATCGCCGTAGTCAAAGAATTTCTAGATGTCTTTCCTGAAGATCTACCTGGTCTCCCTCCCGTTCGTCAAGTTGAATTCCAAATCGACTTAATTCCCGGAGCAGCGCCTGTCGCTCGCGCACCTTACCGATTAGCTCCTTCAAAAATGCAGGAACTATCTAATCAACTTCAAGAATTAACAGACCGAGGTTTTATCCGACCAAGTACTTCGCCTTGGGGAGCTCCTGTCTTATTTGTTAAAAAGAAAGACATATATTTTAGAATGTGTATCGATTACCGAGAATTGAATAAACTTACCATAAAGAATCGTTACCCATTACCCAGGATCGATGACTTATTCGATCAACTTCAAGGTTCAAGCGTTTACTCAAAAATCGACTTAAGATCAGGCTATCATCAACTGAGAGTAAGGGACGAAGATATTCCTAAGACTGCTTTCAGAACAAGATACGGACACTATGAATTTCAAGTCATGCCATTTGGTTTAACTAACGCACCTGCTGTATTCATGGATCTCATGAACCGTGTGTGTAAACCATATTTGGATAAATTCGTAATAGTATTTATCGATGATATTCTTATCTACTCTCGTAACAAAGAAGAACATGCAAATCATCTGAGAATAATCTTGGAATTACTCCGAAAAGAGAAATTGTATGCCAAGTTCTCTAAATGTGATTTCTGGATTCGTATCGTGCAATTTCTTGGACATCTCATTGATAGTCAAGGACTTCATGTTGACCCTGCCAAGATTGAAGCTGTTAAGAACTGGACATCTCCCACTACACCCACAGAAGTGCGTCAATTCTTAGGACTCGCCGGCTATTACCGAAGATTTATCGAAGGTTTTTCAAAAATTGCAAAGCCTTTGACTAAATTAACCCAGAAAAACAAGAATTATATCTGGGGCGAAGAACAAGAATCAGCTTTCCAACTCCTTAAACAAAAACTCTGTGAAGCACCAATCTTAGCATTACCAGAAGGAAACGATGACTTTGTCGTTTACTGTGATGCTTCTCTTCAAGGTCTAGGAGCTGTATTAATGCAAAGAGAAAAAGTCATTGCATATGCATCTCGACAACTCAAACCTCACGAAGAAAACTATACCACTCATGATCTTGAATTAGGAGCAGTATTGGAGACACTATCTGTATGGCACCAAATGTACTGTGTTCACTGATCATAAAAGTCCTTCAGCATTCCTTGACCTGAAATGAGTTTGATCATGAGAACAACGTCGTTGGCTTGTATTCTTACAGATTACACGATGGGAAATTGACTACCATCCTGAAAGGCAAATGTCGTAGCAGATGCCCTTAAGCTGGAAGGAAGAATAATCCCACTCCGAGTTAGATAATTAGTTATGAAATCTCATCCTAATTTTCCCTATAGATTCTCAAAGCTCAAAAATGAAGCACTCAAAGAAGAAAACATCAAGGCTGAAAACTTATGAGGAATGGACAAATCATTTGAAATACGTCCTGATGGAACCCGATGTATCAAGAATCTCTGTGGTTTCACCACTCTTTTGTAATCGAAGAGACTTGATCATCATGAGTCCATAAATTGGAAAAGTATTCCATTCACCCAGGTTCTGACAAAATGTATTGGATCCTAAAGAATCTCTATGGTGGCCTAACATGAAAGCAATCATCGCTGAGTATGTTGGCAAATGTTTAACATGCTCTAGAGTTAAAGCAGAATGTAAGAAGCCATCGGGCTTACTGGTACAACAGGAGATTCCTATGTGGAAGTGGGATTAATATTAATGGATTTTCATCACAAAAATTTACCCAAACCTCTATACGGAATGACACAATCTGAGTCATTGTCGATCGTCTTACCAAATCTGCACATTTCATCCCTACACGAGAAACAGATAGTATGGAAACCCTTACAAGGTTATACATAAAAGAAATAGTCTCCCGACATGGAGTACCAATATCTATCATCTTGGATCGTGACAATCATTTCACATCCAGATTATGGCATTCATTACAGAGTGCTTTGGTACTCATATTAGACATGCAGTATGGGCTTTTCATCCTGGAAACTGAATGGTCAAAGTGGGAAAATATCCATCTAAAACACTCGAAGACATGCTTCGAGCCTGTGTTATAGATTTTGGAAAAGGATGGGAAAAACACTTACCATTAGTAGAATTTTCTTATAATAACAGTTACCATGCCAGTATTAAGGCAGCACCATTTGAGGCACTTTATGGTCGAAAGTGCAGATCACCTGTTTGCTGGGCCAAAGTTGGAGATGTTCAACTTACAGGACCAGAAATAATCCATGAAACCACTGAAAAGATAGTGCAAATTCGACAACGCTTGCAAGCTGCAAGAGACCGGTAGAGAAGTTATGCCAATATAAGACGAAAGCCTTTAGAATTTCAAGTTGGAGATCGTGTTATGTTAAAAGTGTCACCTCGTAAAGGTGTCATCTGATTCGGAAAATGAGGAAAGCTTAACCCTCGGTACATTGGACCTTTCAAAATCCTTGAACGGATTGGCCTAGTGGCATATAAACTTGAGCTTCCTGAAGAGCTCAGTAATATCCATAGTACTTTCCCCACCACGTTTTTTTCTAATCTAAAGATGATGCTAATCTGACGTATACCTTGTCATTCAATAAAAGAGCATCGACTCGTATGACAACTCAAACTTTGTGGAAGAAGAACCAGTAGAGATCATGGATCGAGAAGTCAAGCAACTAAAACAAAGTCGTATTCTAATAGTCAAAGTAAGATGGAACTCTAAAAGAGGACCAGAATTTACCTTGGGGGAAGCGAACGATCAAATTATGTGCAAGTATCCACATCTGTTTTCAAACATCACTCCGGCATCCAACTAAATCTCGGGACGAGATTTCTTTTAAGGGAGGGAGACTATAACCACCCGTAATTTTCATCAATGTAATTGTCCATCTATTAATTTATATGCACTCTAATATCCATCTATTATATATATACAACCTTATTACAGAGAAATTTTTTGCTTTATCTCATTATGAAGTAACCTTGATCTCTAAAGTAAACGAGCTCTCGCAAACCTCCACCAACTGCCATAGACTATATTATGTTTATTTCATGTATAAATCCTAATATGTCACAGTCTTTCTTATATATCATTTTGCCAGTTCATTCTCCATTTAAACGTCTTTTCAAAAACGTTATTGCAAAACATGAATAAACGTTAACGTTATATCAAAAACCCTAATTATATGTAATGTATACATATAAAATGAATGTGCAAGCCCCTAAAGCATGTGTACAAGTATCAATACACAACATTTGAATATCTTTTCCCTCCTAAATGAAGTTACAACTTTCTTAAGCATAATGTATAAGCTAATCATGCCTAAAAACCTAATTAGGTCATTTAAGCTCCTAAACCATGTTTAAACTTTACCACCACTTTAGCACAAGGTACAAGAACCTAATGCATGACTTCTAAACCTTAAACCTAAACCATAATTCATCCTAAAACCCTAATCTAAAACCCTAAACCCTAAACGAAACCATAAAACCCTAATTACACTTTAAACCTTAAAACTAAATCCTAAACCTTAATCCTTAATCCTAACCCTAATCCTAACACTAATCTTCAATCTAACCCTTATCTGTCTCTAAAAACTAACCCTTTATCATGAAATTAAACCAAAAGCCCTATCCCAAATAAAATGAACCCGACACCCCGTTTTTTCATCTATTTTTAAACCCATTTACACACAAGCTAGCATCCTACCACCTCTATGACATCACCACCATGTCACCAAGCAGCCTCCCAAGTAGCTCCATCACCTCTCTTGGCCACCAAGTTTGTCTCATCACCTCCTTGTCACTTTATAGTAGCCAAACCCCCCACAACCTTCCACCTTGCATTGCTAGACCTCCATAGCCCTCAATACTATTCCCTAGTTGCTATTAGTTATCTATCTACAACACTTGGACACCACACCAAGGAAACTTGGGCATAAAGGCTCATTCGAACCCTATAAATAGCCGAGACCCCAAACATTCAAACTACACTCAAAAAATTATATAACAATAATGGAGTCTTAAAGCAGATCAAGAAGTATCAAGTGTAGCCCCAAGATCATAATAGAAGCCAAGAATCAAGAGAAAAGAACCCTTGAAGTCGTTACTAGGCGTACGAACCCGAAAACCCTATTTCAACCCATTTTAGCTCAAGTATGCTCAAAATCTTGTTCAATAAGCTTATAATCTGTATTAGAATGTTCATAATACTCTTAAGATCATATATAAACTCTTGTTTGAAGCCTTGAATCCTCAAACCCATGTGTTTTTGACTAAAACCCTAAAAATAACCCGCTTTGATTTTCTAGTTAACAAATCCTTTTTCTAAACTTTTGTTACGTTAGAAAATATTATTTTTGCTTATTCTAATAAGCTATAACCTGCAAATATCATTTGGAACCCTAAAATAAGCTTGCATGGCTTTTTGGACTTGTTTTGCAAATGTATTCCATGCAAGGGGTATATATCGTAAATTTCTGAAATTTATAACTAGAGGGACTGAAAATGTCATTATTCTAAAGTTATAACTATAAGGACCTATTTTGCCAAGTTCTAAAGTTAAAGGTTTAAATTATATATACTTTATATATAAAGGACTAAACTTGTAAAAGTTTATACAACCATGGGTTATATTGCCATTTTTGCAAACTTAAAAAATATAAAATATTAATATTGTAATATAAATTATAATAAATATTATTTTAATATTATAAAAAACTCGATTTTATTAAAATCCCGACCAATTATCGGTTATTAATCAACAATCGATCGCATTATAAAACAAATTAAGTTTATATATTTAACGTAATTTATCATCGACAAACTTTTAAAGAAACATAAAATCTTTTCGTTTTTATCACGATACTAGGAAATTCATGTGAGGGGTTCCATTTGGGTATTTTGTTTTGACGAGTTTGCTGGGTTTACGATATTTAAAGTGCACTGGCTCATCAACGATACTACTAAGGCTCTGGTTTATGATAGGCCCGAACGGTGTTAAATACTTCCATCAAACTAATATATAATCTATATGTTATAAGTTATATACTCTGTAAAGTTGGGAAACATAAATACCATCACACTAAGACTTGACATATTCCCCAGGTTGTGTGACGAAGCTGTTACTTTCATCTTGTTTACTTTTGCCATCAATCAGATTTCCTTTGTTAAGGTGAGTTCATAGCCTCGAATTTTAAATCTTCTAATGTTTTCATAAACCTACGAGAGGGATACATGCTATAAACCATGAATACGAGTGTTTTTCCAACTATATGCTATCCTGATATATTATTGCCTAAGTCCTTACTTTTGCCATTAAGACCCCACTATCATGAACCGTTAATTACTTTTCGAAGTAAGCGCGAATGCTGTGAATAGATCTATTTGGGACTGAACTTCCCCGTTGGTGTACCTATACTTTCTGGGCAAAGGCACTCGTTGGGGAAACTTCTTGTAATTATTATCTCAAGGTCTCGGTGTCATAAGCTTAGGGCAATAATAAATAATACTGTTTTCCATAATAATTGTACTTATTGCAATTATTACACTTATGGGTGTATAACAACGTAACCCACTGTTATGATGACTTGTATTCAAACTGTTTAACATAAACCTATGAATTTCACTCAACCTTTGTGTTGACCTTTTTAGCATGTTTATCTCAGGTAATTGTGCAATATTTTGGCAAGGTGTGGCACGGACTTGTAAGATGCCTATATAACTGTTAATCATTCTAACTTTATGTTTTCATGTAGATTTTGGGCTCCTCTATTTGTTAATAATCTTGATGAAATAATGAATGATGACTTTCTTTTAAATAACTCTCTTTTGAGTCGTTTTCTTTTTTGTTGTCTGTATTTTTACTTTTTTTTTTACTATGAATATTAATTACCCAGATTAAGCTTCCGATGATATTATGTCAAAAATGGGGGTGTTATATATTGGTATCAAGAGCCACGGTTATAGAGAACAATATTGAAACCTTAACTATAACTACTTTTCTTTTTCCATCCAAGAAAGTCCTCCGTGCTACTACATTTCTGGAATAGTATGTGAAGTACATAACTATTATACTATTATATAAATAACTTATGTTATTTACCACTGGGTTGTTAACAGAGTGATGTCTTCTCCCAGCCACCCTACTTCCAATATTGAGGATGCTTTTTCCTCTAACTTTCCTGTCTATTCCGGTTTTACAGGGACTATGTCCCCAACTTCACCAAGAAAAAACTTTTTTCTAGCCTCTTCAAAATAACTCATTTGGTTTAGTTCCAATAACTTCACCAACTCTTTCACTTTTTTATGATGACCCATATATGAAGGTCATGCATGCATACTATGCTATAGAATCACCAATTCCACCACAAACTATTGTGCCTCAATCTTCAGTACTATCTCCAATGTTTAATCCTCAAGAATTCTTTCTTCCTGAGGAATTATTGCCACTTAAGAAACGAGGTCGTGACCGATCATCCTCCTCTACTTCTGCCCTACCTCAAGCATTTGAGATAGGAGAAAGCTCTCGTAAAAGAAGTCTGGAACGCCACGAGGAGCAAATTGAGGAAATTTTGAATCATCTAGATAAAATCTCTCTCGACCGCATTGAGCACATAAAAGATAAGATAGATGGTCTTGGAAAAGGTCGGGTGATCATACAACAAGATTTTGACAATCTGGAAGCAGAACTCCGAGAGTCTCATACTCAAATTGCTAAACTTTAAAGAAAGCAAAAGGGAAATAACAACAAGATTACTCTGGCTCGCTTCAGGATTGCTAATCTAGAACAAATCATCGAAGATATCCAGGCTCATCACCAAGCAGACAAGGAAAGTCTTCTGAATACAATCTATGAACTCAAGAACAGCCAGGAAGGACCATCGAACTACTAGATTAGATACTAGTTATAGCTTTTGATAGAACCTAGCCACGGGATATGTGGTATAAATAACAACACTTGTCAAATTTTGACTATGTACAGTACAAAGGCAAGTCGTTCATGATATAATATAATGGTGATCCTGTTTTATATTCATCTTGTGTCCTATATTTCATCTCCGTCTTCATCATTATGAATCTTACCATGACCCCTAGAAAATAAACTAATAAGTTAGATACTTGTTAGAATTCATATCAAATAAGTATCTATGATATCACTATTGTGACAATGTTTATTTTTGAACCTTACACATTTTAAAGAAAGAATTGTGATATCATTCTTATTACGTGTTGTCTTATGTTGATAGAATGCCTCCCAAAAGGACGTCAACATCTGAAGTACCAGCCATGACTCAGGCTACCATCAAGAAACTAGTTGCTGATAGTGTTTCCACAGCTTTGGAAGCACAAGCCGCTAACATGGAAAATACTGATAATATCACCAGACCAAGTGCAGCTCTGTAACTAGAAAATGTACGCTAAAATAGTTCATGATGCTTGCCATCCTATCAACTTCAACGGTACGAAAAGGCGTTGTTGGTCTTATTTCGCTGGTTGAGCATCTGAATCAATGTTTTCCCTGTTGCAACTGTTTATACGAGATTGCAAGGTTGAAGTTTGCTGCTGGTGGGTGTACTTTAACTGAAGAAGCTCTATCTTGGTGAGAATTCTTTTGCCCAACCAAATGGATATAGATGAAGCATTAACAAGATTACCTGGGTTGAATTCTCAAAAAAGATTTTGATAAAGAAGAATTACTGTCCCGAACTAAGGTCCAAGAAGATGGAAGGGAATTTTACCATCTGACTGTGAAGGGGATTGGACTCAAGGCATATGTGAGAGTATCCAGGGAATTTGCAACCTTTTAAGTCCCACTATGGTGCCAAATTCTGTGAGAAAAATGATTGGATTTTTTAATCGGGGGATTTGCCTCGAAGTTTGTAGGGAATGTTACCGCCTCTAAACCTCAAACTCTAGAGGAAGCCATTAACATAGCCCAGAGGCTAATGGATCAGGTAACAAAGCAACACTCTGTGAGTATCAGTGATCACAAACAAAAAATTTGATGACAGAAGAACTGTAACAAACAACAACAACCTACGTAACACCAACACCAACATACCGCTACAACAATCACCAAACCAACAAATGAACATACAGACAGGAAACTTCAGGTCTTATGTTGTCACTCCAACTGAAAACAATGGGTATATTGGAAACCGTCCCTTGTGTAAGAAATGCACTCTACATCACACATGATCTTGCACTGTTAAGTGTAATACTTGTAACAAGGTGGGCCATCTGACCAAGAACTGCAAAAAAGACCTTGATGGGATGCATCATAGTAAACAACAAAATCGTCATTTCCTTCTGGTAATGCTAAGATTAGAGCTTCACATAGCTTCTATTTTAGCAGTGGGAAAGCCGACTCTTGGTCTTTTGCCCTAGATATACTTCTTGTTTTTCTGGGTTAATTTAGTCAAAGACTTTGCAATCTTAGAGAAATCTTTGATAAATCTTCGATAATAACCAGTGAGTCCTAAGAATTGACGTATTTCTGTGGGTGTAGTAGGAGATGTCTAATTCTTAACTGCTTCAATCTTGGCGGGGTCAACATGAAGTCCTTGACTATCAATTAAGTGTCCAAGAAATTGCACGATATGAATCCAGAAATCACACTTGGAGAACTTGGCATACAACTTCTCTTTCTTGAGTAATTCTAGGATTATTCTCAGATGATTTGCGTGCTCTTCTTTGTTACGAGAGTAGATGAGAATATCATCGATGAACACTATTACAAATTTATCCAAATATGGTTTACACACACGGTTCATGAGATCCATGAATACAGCAGGTGCGTTAGTTAAACCAAATGGCATCACTTGAAATTTATAATGTCCGTATCTTGTTCTGAAAGCAGTCTTAGGAATATCTTCATCCCTGACTCTCAGTTGATGATAGCCTGATCTTAAGTCAATCTTCGAGTAGACACTTGAACCTTAAAGTTAGTCAAATAAGTCATCAATCCTGGGTAATGGGTAACGATTCTTTACTGTAATTTTATTCAACTCCCGGTAATCGATACACATTCTAAAAGATTCGTCTTTATTTTTGACAAATAAGACAGGAGTTCCCCAAGGTAAAGTACTTGGTTGGATAAAACCTCGATCTGATAACTCTTGAAGTTGGTTAGATAGTTCCTGCATTTTTAAAGGTGCTAATCTATAGGGTGCTCGGGCTATAGGTGATGTTCCTGGAATTAAATCGATTTGGAATTCTACTTGACGAACAGGAGGAAGGCCAGGTAGATCTTCAAGAAAAAACTTCTGGGAATTCTCTTACTACTGGGATATCTTCTAGTCTTTTCTCGTCTGATTTCTTTTCCATTACTTGGATTACGAAAACTTGACAACCACAAGATATATATCTTTTAGTTTTTATACAGGATATGAGATTTAGTCGGGTTTTACTTTGGTCACCTCGGATGATTAAAGTTTCACCGTTGATTGGGATGTGGACGACTTTCTCGTCACAGATAATTCTAGCATGATACTTGGATAACCAATCCATACGAATGACGACGTCGAAACTACCGAGTTTGATCGGCATAAGATCAATTTTGAAAGGTTAGTTTAACAAAGTCAGAGTTGCACCCTAAATAACGGTGTTTGTGCTTACTAGATTTCTGTTAGTCATTTCGATATTGTAAAAGGTATCTATTGTAATGGGTAGAATATTTAGCTTAAAGGCAAGAGATATGGATACGAAGCTTTTATCGCTCTAGAATCAAATAATACTCTAGCTAGATGTTGGTTTAGAAGGAACATACCCGTGACTACGTTCGGGTCTTGGTGAGCATTCCTATCCCTCAACATGTAGGCTCTTCCCTGGGCATTGTTGTTGGTGGTCTTTCGGCACTGATTTGCATAATGCCCTTTCTCTCCACAGGCATGACAAGTAACTATTACTGGTAGCAGATTACTTCCAGTGGCTGGCCCTTTGTTCCTGCAATTCTTGGTCAGATGGCCTACCTTGTTGAAAGTATTACACTTAACAGTGCAAGGTCCTGTGTGATGCAGAGTACATTTCTTACACAAGGGATGGTTTCCAATATACCTATTGTTTTTAGTTGGAGTGACAGCATAAGACCTGAAGGTTTCATGTCTTCTGTTCTGTTGTGGTTGGTGATTATTGTAGCGGTTGTTGGTGTTGATGTTACGGTAGTTGTTGTTGTTGAAAGTTCTTCTGTCGTCAAACTTTCATTTGTGATCACTTGATACTTGCGCCGGGGTGTGCTTTGTTTCTTGATCCATTAGCCTCTGGGCTATGTTAATGGCTTCCTCTAGAGTTTGAAGTTTAAAGGCGGTAACATTCCCTTCAATACTTCGAGGCAATCCCCCGATGAAAACTTCCATCATTTTCTTAGAATCTGGCACCAACGGGATATAAGGTTTCCAATTCCGGGAATCTTCTCACATATGCCTTGAGATTATTCCCCTTCACAGTAAGATGGTAAAATTCGTCTTCCATCTTCTGGACCTTGGTTTGGGGATAGTACTTCTTTATCATAAGCTTATTGAATTCAACCCAGGTAATCTTGTAAGCTTCTTCTATCCCAATAGGCTAGGTAAAAGAATTCCACCAGGATAGAGCTTCTTCAGTTAAAGTACCAGTAGCAAACTTTACCTTGCAGTCTTCGGTACAGTTGCTACGGGAAAACACTGATTCAGTTCGCTCAAACCAGCGGATAAGTCCAACAGCTCCTTCCGTACCTTTGAAGTTGATAGGTTGGCAGCTCATGAACTCTTTGTAGCTACATTTTCTTGCTACATGAGCTTCTCTTGGTCTGGTGGTATTATCAGTATTTGCCATGTTAGCGGCTTGTGCTTCCAGAGCTGCGGAAACACTATCAGCAACTAGTTTCTTGATGGCAGCCTGAGTCATGGCTGGTGCTTCAGATGTTGACGTCCTTTTGGGAGGCATTCTATCAACATAAGACAACACGTAATAAGAATGATATCACAATTCTTTCCTTAAAATGCGTAAGGTTCAAAAATAAACATTGTCACAATAGTGATATCATAGATACTTATTTGATATGAATTCTAACAAGCATCTAACTTATTAGTTTATTTTCTAGGGGTCATGGTAAGATTCATAATGATGAAGACGGAGATGAAATATAGGACACATGATGAATATAAAACGGGATCACCATTATATTATATCATGAAAAAACTTGCCTTTGTACTATACATAGTCAAAATTTGACAAGTGTTGTTATTTATACCACACATCTCGTGGCTAGGTTCTATCGAAAGCTATAACTAGTATCTAATCTAGTAGTTCGATGGTCCTCTTTGGCTGTTCTTGTGTTCATAGATTGCATTCAGAAGACTTTCCTTATCTGCTTGGTGACGAACCTGGATCTCCTTGATAATTTGTTCTAGATTAGCAATCCTGAAGCGAGCCAGAGCAATCTTGTTGTTATTTCCCAATTGCTTTCTTTGAAGTTTAGCAATTTAAGTACGAGACTCTCAGAGTTGAGCTTCCAAATTGTCAAAATCTTGTTGTATGATCACTCGGCCATTTTCGAGACCTTCTATTTTATCTTCTATGTGCTCAATGCGGTCGAGAGAGAGTTCATCTAGGTGATTCAAAATTTCCTCAAATTTCTCCTCGTGACGTTCTAGACTTGTCTTACGAGAGCTTTCTCCTATCTCAAATGCTTGAGGTAGGGCAGAAGTAGAGGAGGATGATCGGTCACGACCTCGTTTCTTAAGTGGTAATAATTCCTTAGGAAGAAAGAATTCTTGAGGATTAAACATTGGAGATAGCATTGAAGATGGAGGTACAATAGTTGGCGGTGGAATAGGTAATTCTTTAGCATAGTATGCATGCATGATCTTCATATAGGGGTCATCATGAAAAAGTGAAAGAGTTTGTGAAGCTATTGGAACTAAACTAAATGAGTTATTCAAAGAGTTAGAATAAGTTTTTCCTGGTGAAGCTGGGACATAGTCCGGGGAAGCCAGGATATAGTCCAAAAAGTTAGAGGAAAAAGCATCCTCAATATTAGAAGTAGGGTGGTTGGGAGAAGACATTGCTCTGTTAACAACCCAGTGGTAAATAACATAAGTTATTTATATAATAGTATAATAGTTATCTACTTTACATACTATTCAGGAGATGTAGTGGCACGGATGACTTTCTTGGATGGAAAAAGAAAAGTAGTTATAGTTAGGGTTTCAATCTTGTTCTCTATAACCGTGGCTCTGATACCAATCTATAACACCCCCATTTTTGACATATAGCAGCGGAAGCTAATCTGAGGTATTATTTCATAGTACAACAGTCATAATCATAGAAAACGACTCAAAAGAGACGTTTTTAAAAGATAAGTTATCATTCATTATTTCATCAGAGTTTTTACAAACAGAGGTCCCAAAATCTACATGAAAACATAAAGTTTGAATGATAACAGTTTAGCCATCTTCAAGTCTGTGCCACTCCGTGCCATAAGATGCTCAGTTACCTGAGATAAACATGCTAAAAAGTCAACACAAAGGTTGAGTGAAATTCATAGGTTTATGTTAAACAGTTTGAATACAAGTTCAATAGTGGGTTACGTTGTTATACACCCATAAGTGTAATAATTGCAATGAGCATAATTATTATAGAAAACAGTATTATTGCGTCTAAGATCATGGCACTCAAACTGACTTGTGTATATATTAATAATGATATATATAATGATAATGGCCCCCGTGTAGGTAATTGCCATATACCTATGAGTTTCAAATATAGTGTGTTTGGTTACCTATTCGGCTAACACAAACGGGATTCGTCAACCCTGATAGGCATATCCACAATATTCGCGTTCACTCATAAGTGATTAATGGTCCATGATGGTGGGGTCTTTTGGAATAAAGGGACTTAGACAACAGATGCAATAATATATCAGGATAATATACATTTAGAAAATACTTATATTCATGGTTTATAGCATGTATCCCCCTTGCAGGTTTATGAAACATTTAAAAGAGTTAAATACGAGGCTATGAACTCACCTTAGCAGGGGAAATCTAATTGATGGCAAAAGTATATCAAATGAAAGTAATAGCTACGTCACGCAACTTAAGCTAGAAATGGGTCGAAATGGGTTTTTCGGGTTTGTACGCCTAGATATGGATTCAAGACCTTCATTCTCTTGATTCTTGGCTTGTATTTTGATCTTAGGGACCTTCTACTTCTTCCTTGGCCTGATTTAGAACTCCATTTAAGTGGTGATGAGTTTTATATGTGTGTTTGAAATGGTGGGGGATTTCGGCTATTTATAGGGGTGAAAACACCTTGGTGCCTAAGTTTGGTTTTTGATTAGTGTCCTAGCTAGCTGAGGTGATTAAGGGATGCTAGTATGATGAGTAAGGTAAGCTAGAAACTAGCTATGAAGTGGTGGAAGGGGTGTGTGGAGGTTCGGCTGCCAAGGGGGTGTTTGGAGTGAAAGTAGATTACAAGTAGGTTATGGAGGTGCTTGTAAGGTGCTTAGGGAGATAGTAGGTTAGTCATAGAGGTGCTTGAGGTGTTAGGGTGCTAGCTTAGGTTTAAAATGGGTCAAAAATGAAAGAAAATGGGTGACGGGTTAGTTTTGGTTCGGCTTAGGATTTAGGGTTTTAAAACGTGGATTAGGGTTAGGATTAGGGATAGATTAGGGTTTAGGATTAAGGTTTAGTGTTAGGATTAGGTTTTAGGATTAAGATTTAATGTTAGGATTAGGGTTTAGGTTTAGTTTTTAGGTTTTAAAATGAAATTAGGGTTTTAGGGTTTCATTTAGGGTTTAGGGTTTTAGATTAAGGTTTTAGAATGACTTAGGGTTTAGGTTTAGGGTTTAGATGTTGTGCATTGAGTATTGTACCTTGTGCTAAAGTAGTGGTAAGAAATTAGAATGAAAACGGTGAAAAATGAGCTTATTTGAATTCATGCTTCATGATTTTGTACATTGTGCATTAAGGACTTGTACATTGATTTAGAGGGAAAATATATTTCAAATGTTGTGCATTGTACACTTGTACACATGCTTTGAATACTTGCACATTCAGTTTATATGTATACATTACATATAATTAGGGTTTTGATATAAACGTTTAACGTTGAAAGCCTGTTTTGATAAAATGTTGTAAATGTTATGTTAAATTGGTAATGTACTTGGTAAAATGATATTAAGATATAGACTTAACATATTAGGATGTTTACATGATATAAACATAGATATAGATGGCATTTGTGGAGGTTGCGTGAGCTCGTTTACTTTAGAGATGCAAGTTACGTTGCATAATGAGATAAAGCAAAAAATTTCCTTGTAAAAAGGTGGTATATATATAATAGATGGATATTATAGTGCATCTAATTTAATAGATGGATAATTACATTGATGAAAATTACGGGTTGTTATACATTGCTACAAAAAGAAGTCTTGATGACTTAGAAGCTCAGCAGAATGTAGAAAGAGTACAAGATCACTTGGTGGATGAAGAACTTGAACAACTTCTAGAAGGAAATGAGAATGTGGATACGGATGCATTCATGGATAAAGTTCTAAATAGTCAAGAAGATCCCGTCACTAGGATAGAGCCCAGGAGTGATAAGGAAAGTCTAGAGGTGAAGAAAAGTGATGACGTATTGATTTTTCATGATGATGGAGAGGAGGAAGAGTCAGCTGGAGATGAGTTTGAGCTAATAAGGAGAGAAAAGGAAAAGGGAACAGAGGAGTCTAAGGATACATGATAATGCTCCAAATATACATATAATATCCCTTGTAAATATGTAAATTATCTATATAAATATATTAAATATCACATGTCTAGATACTTATTTGAATAAAAGTTGTTTCAGGACCGAAGAACGCAAAAAGGACTAAAAAGGGTAAAGATGTCTCTTAAATACGCTAACGGTCGTTAAAGGAAAGATCTAGAAGAGATATAAACGAAGTATTAAATGAAATGGAGCCAAGTGCGACGCGCATATTAGGATGTGCGGCATACTTATAGTCAGGGAGAAAGAAATAAATGCTTAAGCCAAGTACGACACCCTTCTTAGGAAGTGCAGTGCACTTGCTGCTGCAGTTACACAAATCATTAAAATCGTGAATTGAAGATGAGACCTTTCACTTCCCCTGAACTCATGACCTGAGGTGATCTTTGTACTATAAATTGGAGCTTATTCTTAGGGTTTTACACACACAACTCATTACAAACACTATAATACTTAGAATCAAAGTTAGGAACAAGATTTTAGGAATTTGGTCAAACTTGGACCTAAGTTCCTCTAATTCCAGGTTGTAATTCATCAAGAAGGATTAGGAAAAGTTGTAATTTGAAGCTATAAGTTGTTGTAACAGAGTTGTTCATAGTTTTTGGGTTTTACTTTGTTATAATACAAGTTTCGTGAGAAAGTTCTTGTGAAAATCAATTTTCGCTTGTGAAGTTGGTATAAACCTTGTTTCCCTTCTTTAATAAATATGTTTTCTGAGTTTGTCATGCTTGTTATGTGTCTCATTACAATCAATATGGAGTAGTCAGTTTAAACACTAATGATTTTGGCAATAACAATCTTAAACTTGATATTTGAATACTTGGATCTTTGTTAATCGCTTGATCTTTCATAAAAATTGGATATAGGTCGAAAGACTCCTTCTTTATGCTTGATTTCGAGATGTTTGTTGATGAATGAGTCGGTGTTAGCTATGTGAGAATTAGCTAATAAAACGATTATCAACCCAAGTAAGAAAATGTTTAAGGCTCAATCATATGTCTAACGAATCTGATTGAGAAAGTTTATCATCATTATTTCCAAACGTGAATCAATCTTAAAGCATTTTTTATAATAATGATTAAAGGCCGAAAGGACTCTTTATTATGTAAAATAGATAATCGTTTAAATAACTACCCATTTATGCTTCAATTCATGTGTTCGTTATTATTTAAATGTTTATCATCTTTGCTCTCGTCCCTAAATAAACATATGTTTTAATCATTTGAAATACAAATCATGCCCTTTTATCTTTAGATTCGTGACAAGTTTAAAGATATTCACTATGCAAAACTTATTAACTTTTTAAGAAACACCAATCTTGTGGAATGACCTGGTCTTACCTTAAATCTGTACTACATACGGGGGTTATACTTTACCCGTGTGTTGATTTGAAATTCAGTAAAAACTAGTTTATAAGTTTAAAGCTTTTGCAACACATCAAAGTTTTTGGCGCCGTTGCCGGGGATTAACTTGTTCCTTGTTAAGTTTTCTACTGTTTTTCATAAAATTTACCACCCCATCGTACAGTTTTCTGGCAAACTGACCTTTAAAATCTTTTTTACTATAGAAAGTACGGCGCACATACAAAATTGTGCGTCTGTTTTTCTAGGAAACACAGAAAGTACACCGCACTTCCTGAAGAATTTTGACCAAAAGAGATTGTTTCAAATCAAAACCCAAAAACCAACCCTTTTTGCCAATGTTTAAATTTGCTTCTGAAGACACGGGGATTTTTTTTTTTTATTCTTTTTTTTTTTTTTTTTTTTTTAGGATAATTTCTTATTTTTATTATATTAGTATATTTTTTTAATTTAGATTATCTTTTTATTTTTGTTATTTTTTATTTTTTTTTTTTATTTTTTTTTTTTTTATTTTTTTTTTTTTTTTATTTTTTTTTTATTTTTTTTTTTTTTTTTTATTTTTTTTTTATTTTATTTATTTTTTTTATTTTTTTTTTTTTTTTTTTTTTTTTTTTTTTTATTTTATTTTATTTATTTTTTTTTTTAGTTTTATTTTTTTTTTTATTTGTTTATTTTTTTTTATTTTTTAATTATTTTTTTTATTTTTTTTTTTTTTTATTAATTTTTAATTTAATTTTTTATTTTATTTTTTTTTCTTTTTTTTTTTTTTTTTTTTTTTTTTTTTTTTATTTTTTAAATTTTTTTATTATTTTATTTAAGAGTTTTATTTGAATTATTTTTTTATTAATTTTTTTTATAAATTATTTAATTATTTTTATTATATTATATTATTTTATATTATTTATGACAACTATAACAAAAACTATTTATATTAAAAATTTTTCTATTAAATAAAAAATATAAAATGACAAAAATATAATTAAACGTTAAAAATATAAAATTTAAAATAAAATAATATATTATAAAACAAACACATATATATACCTACAGAAAAAAAACAAAAAAGAAAAAAAAAAAAAAAAAAAAAAAACAAAAACCAAACAAAAAATAATAAAAAAAATTAAAAATAAAAAAACGTTAAAAATAAAAAAAAAAAAAAAAAAAAAAAAAAAAAACAAATAAAAAAAAAAAAAAAATAACTGCTATCAAAAAAAAAAAAAAAAAAAATAAAAAAAAAAAAAAAAAAAAAAAAAAAAAAAAAAAAAAAAAAAAAAAAAAAAAAAAAAATAAAAACAAAAAAAAAAAAAAAAAAAAAAAAAAAAAAAAAAAAGAAAAAACAGAAAAAAAAACAAAAAAAAAAAAAAGAAAAAAAAAAAAAAAAAAACAAAAAAAAAAAAAAAAAAAAAAAAAACAAAACAAAAAAAAAAGAAAAAAACACTATTGATTATAAAAAAAAAAAAACCCCCTAAAAAACAAAAAAACATAAAAACAAAAACAGAAATAAAAAAAAAAAAAAAAAAAAAAAAAAAAAAAAAAAAAAAAAAAAAAAAACAAAAAACCCCCCCACAAACCGCATAATCAACAGCCGCACCCCCCTTTTCATAAGAAACAAACAGAAAAACCAATAATCCAACCCCCAAATTACACTCAAATACAAACCCCAACCCCCCCCCACCACAAAAAATATCATAATAACGCTACCCGCAAAAACGCTCGGATGTCACACTTAAATCTATTTTTGTTCATATTTCTGTGTTTGTTTTTTGTTATTTACTGCTTGTTGGGAATTATGCATTCCTGACTTAGTACCGTTAGTTATATTAGTTAGTACTGCTAGTTGTAATTTGTAGTGACAGTACAAAATGTTAGTACTGATCAGATAGTTAGTACCGTTAGTATAAAATAGTTAGTACCGTTTATAAGATATGCATGAGATATCTTAGGAAAGGATATGCATGATCTTTGTACGCGTTTTTTAAAGCCCATTAGGGTTTCCTTTGTCTATAAAATGAACCCTTGGCATAGTTAGTAGATATAGTTCTACACAGATCAATAGAGATCGATTAGCAATCATAGTTTTGTAATCTGTTATCTAGGCAGATTCAAGTTATAATATAAAGTTCTTTTGTGATTCTTAATACTGTTCTTCTTAGCATTATTGATTAGTTTCCGCATAATCAATAGTGTTCAAATCAGTGTTTCATTATTGTTGCTTTAGAATTATCTAAAGGAACAAATCCTTTACAAGCTAAAGGTTAAGATCTATTCAGTAAACGATCCAACAAGTGGTATCAGAGCTTGTGTGGAAACTCTGAATAAGAAGAACTCAATTGTAAGATGGCAGAACAAGACACTCCTCCACCCACTATCACAGCAATGAAAATCCCTATCATCAGGAAGGGAGAATATGATATTTGGAGCATGAGAATGCGACAATATATCTGTCACACAGACCATAACCTATGGGATGTTATTGTCAATGGAGATCTAGAAGAAGAGCCTGCACCAACCGGAGAAACATCTGCTCTTCCTGCTCCTAAGACTGCCAAACAACTGGCTGCTAAAAGGAATCAGGAAAGAGTTAAGAGCATCTTGCTTTTAGCAATACCTGATGAATACCTCCTCAAGTTTCACAATGTTGCAGATGCTAAATCACTCTGGGCTGCAATCAAAGCAAGGTTTGGAGGTAATGAAGAATCCAAGAAGATGCAGAAAAATGTTCTAAAACATCAGTTTGAAAACTTTACTACTGCATCAAATGAAAGTCTGGACAAGGCTTATGATAGGTTCCAAAAACTCATAAGTCAATTGGAGGTTCATGGTGCTCCAATATCAAAGGAAGATATCAACCAGAAGTTCCTAAGAAGTCTTCCTCCTTCATGGAATCAAATTGCTCTAATCATGAGAAATAAGCCAGACATTGATGAGATTGATATTGATGACCTTTACAACAACCTTAGGGTCTATGAAGATGAGATGAAAAGGTCTTCAAGTTCCACTTCTACTTCTCAAAACTTGGCATTTCTTTCCTCTGAGAACACTAGCAGTACTAATGAAGTTAGTACTGCTAGTGGAGATTTTGGGGTTAGTACTGCTAGAGGAATTAGTCAAGTTTCAACTACCCTATGTGCTCATGATGTAGCGTGCTCTTTCTTTGCAACAACCAGACAACCAGTCCTCACTTGAAAATGAGGAGTTTTCAGGCAGATTGATGAGATGACTTAGAAGAATTGGATTCTTAGATGGAAGGTGGCTATGTTGAGTGTCAGAGTGAAGAATTCATCAGAAGACAGGAAGGACTTGGGATTTCAAGAAAACGACCATGGGTTTTTCTCTTGATAAGTCAAAAATTGAGTGCTACAACTGTCACGGGAAAGGACATTTTGCTAGGAAATGCAGATCTGGAAGGAATCAAGGAGAAGATCTTATGGTGACAATGGCAGGAGCAATGCACCAAAATGAATCTTCATCACAGGCCCTGCGTGCCTCAAGATGGTCTAGGAGGCTTTGGACTTGGAGTAAAGCAGATTTACAATCAAGCTCATCAAGCTTTAATGGCCATCTCCTCCTCAAGCTCATCAAGTTCTTCTGACAAAGAGGTACAAAAATGTTCTAAACAATGTCTTGAATCTTTTAAAACTCTTCAAAAGAATTATGATAGTGAAAGAGAAAAACATAGCAGAGCAAGACTAGAAATTCAGGGTTATGAGTTAGCCTTAGAGTTACTAGAATCTAGGATACTTGTACATGAAAAGAATGAATTGGCTTGGGGTGAAAAATATGAGTTTCAAAACTATGAGCTTAAATGCAGAGAAATAAAAATTAACAACCTTAACCTGGAATTAGAGAAAGTTGTTAAGGAAAGAGATGAGTTAAAATTAAAGATAGAAAATGGGAAGAATCGACCAAGAATCTTGATAATTACTCAACAGTCAAATGAGTGCTAGAGATAAAACTGGTTTAGGATATGACACACAATTGAATGAAGTGAGTAACAATTCTGAAACTGATAGTGAGTTTAGTTTGAGTGTTTTTGATGTCAGATCAAGTGATGAAGAGAACACACCAGCAAATGATAGGTTCTCTAAAGCAGATGGGTTTCATGCTGTTGCCCCTACTATAACAGGGAACTTCCTAACCCCAAGAGCTGACATATCATTTGCAGGTTTAGATGAATATGCCATTAGGAAGAAAATAATTAAGTCAAAAACAATTGATCTTAATACTAAAACAAGTGAGACTGTAGGTAAAACAAATGAAGCAAATACTCACAAACCTAAGACAGTCTATGAATCGGTTAACAGAGATAAAGTTATCATTGAGGATTAGAACTCAGATGATGAGGATGAGGTGTCTGAAGTGCAAACAATTAGTCCTGTTAAGACTAATGAGCCTCAAACTATTAAAACTAGAGTTGATAAAATTGGTCAAACTTCTCAGAAACAAGGAATTGGATTTAAGAAAATAAAAGCCTGCTTTGTCTGTAAAAGTACTGACCATTTGATCAAAGATTGTAATTTTCATGACAAACAGAGTCAAGAACCTAAGCTGAAAACTATGGTAAATACTGGTCCAAGGGTAGACAAACTAGTATAGGATAATACTAAAAGGGTTAATTGATCGTTTCAATTTAATACGTAATAATATCAAAGTATAAAGAACTTTACAAAAAAATCCTTGAGGACAAAGATTAGTAGCAATATCTACACAAAAATATCACACGTAAGAAACCGATAAGTGATTACCGGGTCGTTTTTCCCAAAGATTTATGAAATTGAGACCACGTTTGTTATTTGGACAATGATTTGAATTGGTTCGAAGATGATTTGTTTTCTAAAATCCTAAGAGTGAGCAAATTAAGAGACAATTAAACCTAACTACAAGAAATCAATACGGAAAAGTAAATTTTAACTAAAAACGCAAAACGGGAATCCTAAACGGGACCTAAAAACCCTAAATTATTAAAATTAAGCCTAAAATGATCTTTTTGGTTTTTATAAGACTTAATTGACTAAAAAGCTAAACCAAAGAAAACTAGACTAAAAACGAAGGAGATTTGAGCTTGAAAACACTAAAAACGTGAACGGGAATGAATCTCGTTCTTTAAAAAAATGAAATTTTGCAATTTAAACCCTACGGAAGCAAAACTAATTTTCCTAGAAACTATATGATAAAAGAAAATTTTCTAAAAAAGAATTATATTTTTTTGACTTTTTTATATTTTTTTATGAATTAAAAACGATTTTAATGAAATTAAATGATTAAAAATACTAAACTATTTATAAAAATTCTAAAAAAATTATGAAAAGTAGCTTGAACAGTAAGGAATCTAGGAAAAATAAGCTTGTGAACACAGCTTATCGAATAAGCTGAGAAATAAGCCAAAACAGCTTATTATACTAAAATGCCTAAAATGTGTATAAGAAATTAATTTTGCAAAGAAAGAATGAAAAAGTCCCCAAGGCGCGTTGGTTGAGTGTGTGTGTTGTGAGGTTTATAAAAGGGTTGAGGTGGGTTCGAGCCTTGCTCACCCATGATTTCCCTTCTTCCCTTTTTTTTTATTTTGCAAAAACCTAAAAAAGCAAAATTGTAGAAAAGCTGAAAACTATCAATTTTAATAAAAGAAACTATTTTTGAAAGTCTCTAAATAAGCTAGAAATCAGCTGAAAAGCTAACAGATTAAATAAAACTTCTTTTTGAACTTTTATGAAAACTTAAGCAACTAAGAGGCTAAAATAAGTTATGACCTAGCAAAATAAGCAACTTCTAAACTAAACCTAACCTAATAAGCAAATATGAAAAGAAATGAGCAAATAATACAGGCAAGAATGAGCTCAAATAAGCACTTAGTGAAAAACTGAAAACCAAACAGACAACTTAGCTACTTTGGGCTTATTTTTAACTATGCAAATAGATCCTTATAGATTTCTAGCTTATACTACCTTAAACCTTAACCAGAAAGCTACATGAAACAGCTTTTAAAAATCATTTTGAAAATCAAATGCTTAATGAAAAAGCTACTTATGCAGTTTTACCTTATTTTTGGTTTTTTAAATGAAAAGACAAAGTGAAGATCAAAAACAGATATTCAAATAAGTTTTTTAAACAAAATTAAGTTCTAACCTATATAATATGGCCTACAAACTACTTGTGCTATGAAAATCAAAAGCTAACAACTACTTTTGCTTGCTGATTTTTTAGCTTGAAAATGGCTATTTGTCTGTTTTACTATGCTGATGCATTTGACCACAAAAGTGACCAATTCTTAAAAATAATTGATGCAGACTAATTTAACACTTAAACAAGAGCAAATTGATTGACAAAAGTAGCAAGAACAAACTAGAGCTCAAAATGCATATTAATCTGAATTTGTGATCACAGATGCTAACAACTACTAACAAACTTGCGAAAACTTGATTAAATCTTAAAAAGACCTTAAAATATAATCCTATAAACCTTAAAATGATATTAAAAGTTAATCTAAAGGACCAAATGGTCTCAAGCAGTACCAACTTGAGTTAGTACTGCCTGAACCAAACACCCCTTTAAATCTCTTAAATACATATTCAGCTTATAAAAATGAGAACTATGGATCAAACTTCAAATACCAGATAATATTAAGCTTATTGTAAACTTAATGAACAACTTTTCATAATCAAATAAGCCTGAACAATAATCTAATACACTATGCTAATATTTTTGGAATTTTTGACAAATTTTATAAAATAACAAGCAAACTGAAATCTAAGTTATTTAAAAAACATATTAACCCTCAAATGATTTAAATAAGCAATAATAAGCAGATCTAAACTACAAATAAGCATGCAATAAGCAGATGAAGCAGATTAAAGCTAATAGTATAAATTTAAGCTAGAATGTAAAGAAGAAACTTACAGGAGCCTTTGCTCTAAACAAGGCTAAGATTAAGCTCAAATGAGTTATCAACAAGCTCTAACTTATCCTTAGATAAGCTGGTGAGGTCATGGAAGTCCTTCTATGATTGACTTCCCTTCTATGTTAATCTGAGGTAATTTTAAGGGTAGATTGAGTATGATAAGCTCAACTAAGCTTTTGAGAGCTTGGTTGAGCTATTAAATAGATTAAAGAACTTATGAGCTTATGTGAACAAAAATAGAGCTTATTCAAAGCAATTATGTATCAAAGTAAAACATTAAGAACAATTGATCAATTATGAAAAACAAACTTTTATTACTAATATGAATTTGATTACAAACTTAAGAAAAGGTTACATTAAGTAGAAATCTATAAGCTAAAAACGATTTGAAAATTACATAAGCTAATTCTAAAAGCTACTCTCTATCACTACTCCTAGATATCTTTTGTGAGTGAAGAGATGCCTGTATTTATAGCTAGAGAAGGAAGTTTCTAGGCCCTCAAGTCTGTTAGACGCTCCCCTTCAGTCTTGATCTCAACCCTCTATTTAATTGCAATCATTGGATCCCATCTTATGCCTGTTGGATCAATATGTGAACACATGGATTGCCAGCGTGGCAATGCATGTGTCAGAGCTTTGTGCTTCTTTTTCAAAGGATTCAGTGCAAATTACTTCTTTTAAGTGTGCTTCTATACAATCCCGTGTGTCATTCTTTTGTCAGTGCTGACCAATAAGAGCTCTTGAAGTGACGTTTCTTTGCTGAGTTGGCACATAGCACTTGGAATCTTTGTTCCATGCTGTCAATTGAGATTTACCCTTTGATTTTACGCAGGTAAAAATGAAGGAGATGATGAACAGTAAAACAGACTTTCCCGCGCCTTTTCTTTCCTTTTTATAACTTTGTTTGACCCAGGGATTTGGGGGTTTGACTTGGGCCCGGGTATAAAAGGAATGGGCCACGGTTTGGTTAAATGGGCTTGGTTATAAGGTTTATAGTTATAAGAGATAACGATCGTTATCTCTTTAATAAAAAGGAGATAATGGTGTTAGGGTTTTTAGGGCTTTTGATGAATTTGGTTTAACATTAAGGGTATTTTGGGTATTTTCAAGGGTTTTGTCTTCTTGTGGTTGACTAATGTTGACCAAGGATTGACTATGTTGACCTCTTTTTCACTTTATCCGTTCCCGTGCTTGTGTTTGTCCGGTTTTGACCATTTCCTTGTGATATTTGCATTATCCGTACCTACACATTCATAAACAACAAAATACACAAATACAAGCATATTTTTGCACATTTTGATCATTTAAGAGCCATTTTGGTATAATAAAGATATGTGATTTCTCACATATCAAAATTCCCCAAACTAAGTGATTGTCGTGTCCTCACGTAATATTATATGCTCTAAAACCAAATACCTCAAAACTTTCCCAAACTAAATCTTTGAAAAGTAGCAAAGAATTTTGTGGGAAGAGTTAAGAAATCACAAGCTTTAAAACACCCTATTTTCCCATTTTTCAAAACTTTTTCCATTTTTTTTACATAATTAATTACCTAGAATATTCCGACTTTCGTTATTTCCATAACCGTTAGGGATCATAGAACAAGATGCATTTCGATCCGAGAATGCCCCAAAAAAGGATAAATTCATCGTTCCTGACTTTTCACTTGCTCCAAACCAAGCTTAAAACGAAATCACCGCTAAATATCAGTTAAGATGCTAACACTACTCATATTTGCAACTTGTGAACTTTTCACTCCCGACAATTATTATATCTTAGGTGAATGTGCTATTTTGAATTTCAACCGTGGATCAACGTTTTTGAAAAATACTATGCTTCACGTTCCACCCGAGAATAATGAGTTTGAAGGCGAGATCATCCCATGTAGCGACTTTCGTCTTGGCACATCCCAACCTTGCGGCTAAGTGACCAGGCTTTTGACACCCCACAGAGACTAGTATCGGGACTCACAGACCTTAGGTTTCAAAAACTCTCAGGTTTCCCATATATACATAGCTTTAAAATAGAATAGTCAAAGTTCAAAAGCATATTTGAATTTAACAAAAAGAAATCTATTTATTAATTCACACTTAAATTTTAAACATTTATGCAATTATAACCCTCGACCTTTTAGAAGGCTGCAACATCGGTTGTGAGCCGGCAAGATGCAACAAACTTTTATCAGTCTCGGATTTTTATTCTTACTATGGGCTTTCTTTAGAAGACTACCACATCGGTTGTGAGCCGGCAAGAGGTAGTAAACTTTTATCAGCCCACAGTTTATATTTATTATTATTTTTTATTTATTTATTTTTTTAAGACTTCTTTTTGAAAAATTCAAGTATAAGTTTGAACTAAGACTAAAATTTTTGCTATATAATACATAAAAATTGTTGATTTAAGTTTAATTTCCAAAAACAGCACGTATATTAATCCGGTTAAGAGCTTATGGGAGAAAAAGCTTAAACATACTAACTTTAACAAACTTTACAAAACAACCAAGGATTTAGACTTTTAGGGATTGAGCATATCCAATACTTGAAACCAAGTACTGAAATCTATACCAGCATCAAAACCTTTTGAAAAAGATCAGCTACTTTATGTTGATAACAATTTTAGCCATTTAATCACCTTTTTAGTATTGCAATCTCTTATAAAGTGAATGCTAATCTCTATATGTTTTGTTTAAGAATTTTGAACAGGAATTTTTCTATAATACAAATAGTAACTGGTATTGTCAATGTAAAAAACATTGTTCATAAAATTGTACCCATAACAAGCAATTGGTTTTGATCCAGAGAACTGTCCACACAACTTGCAGCAACCACAAATTTCAGCTTCAGTTGTAGAGGTGGCAACCACAGTTTGTTTCTTGCATTGCCAAGAGATTAACCTATTTCCCAAAAATTGACAACCTCCAGTGGTTGACTTCCTATCAAGTGTACCCAGCCATAGTCCACATCATGTAAGCAACTAACTCCAATGTAGAATCCTTAAAATACCAAAGACCTAGAGATGTTTGCCTTTGAGTGTATCTAAAAAACCTTTTGACAGCTAAAAGATGGGAAGTTTTTGGGAAACCTGAAACTTGCCACATGCACAAAATGCCAAACAAGATATCTTGGTCCTCGATGACCTGTAAGATATCATCAAGGATCCGATCATGGCCTATAGAGAAGTTCATCAACATCAATCAGCAATCTGCATCTTAACCAAGGGCCTTTCCAAATCAGAGATGGAGGCATGAATCACATCGTGAAGTTGAACTACTTAGGATTTCATGGACATATTTATCTTTGACTAATAAATAATGCCGTTCTTCCCTTCTTTGACCTGCAACCCCAAAAAGAAGTGAGTTCTCCCTAAGAACTCATCAGAACTATCAACAAAGTGATCTCAAACTCATCACAAAGCTCCCTTTCTTGGGTAGATCCAAAAAGAAGTCATCTACAACGATTTGAGACAAGCAGTATTGCCCCTTTGACTTTTGATGAACAAGTTAGATCATTTTGCCTCTTTGAAATCCATTGCTTTAAAAGAATAAGTGGCCAATGTGGTCATACCAAGCTCGGTCCTTGATGACGTCCATATATGCTTCACACTTTATAAACTTTATCAGGATGGTCAGGATCTTCAAAACCTGGAGGTTGACATACATACACCTCCTCTTCAATTTGACCATATAGGAAAGCACTTTTGACATCCATTTGGTAGACAGTGAAACCCATGAAAGAAGCATAAGCCAGAAATATTCTTATAGCTTTTATTCTACCATTGGAGCAAACACTCATCATAGTCAATGCTTCTTCATGTTATGGCCTTGAGCAACAAGCCTAGCTTTGTTCCTGACAACAAATTCCCCTCTCTCTTCATTGTTTCTAAAGACCCACTTTTGTACCAATAGCCCTATGTCCCTTATGCAAATCTACAAGAACCCATACAATTGTAACTTGAATTGTAGGAGTTCTCTTGCAGTGCCTCTACCAAGCAGATCACTAAGACTTTAACACCTCTTTGTTCTTCTGAGATAAAAACAGGCAAAAGGCATGTATGTAAGTCCTGGTGATTCTTTCCTTCTAAATGTCACAAAAATCCTATTTCAGATAAGAGTTGTCATCCTTCTTGTTTTGAACAAAGACTGCAACATCACCAATCACATGATCAATCGGATGATCCTTGTGAATTTCTTTGTATGCAGGAGTGAAGAAACTGCATAAATGGTGAAAGATTCCCCAAATCAATGCTTTGATCCTCCGCTTGTGTGTCTTCAGTTGTAGGAATTGGTCCCATCAATCCTTCAGAAGTAGCAGTATTAACTTCAGGACTAGCAGTACTAATTGCTCCACTACCAGTATTAACCTGTGGACTGGCAGTATTAACTTGGTGTTCATCAAAACCATCATCCTGAAAACTGCAATCATCATGAGTCACATCTTGATCTTATATTTGTGCATCAGCAACAGATTTGAGTGCATATCTACCAATTATAAGCATCCTCCCAAATTGCATGATAATACAATCTTGATCTTGTTGATATTGTGTGCTTGAACTCAGAAACATCTTGTGTACCGCATGAAACAATAGAACTAGAGCCTGCAACCACTGGTACATAAATCATTGATTGGGTAGAGAAATCAAGATCAACACCACTGTGGACCATTTCCTTCCGACATAGGTTATTCTCTAGAAACCCAACATGCAGTATTTCCTGTACCTTCCTGTTCTAATGTTGTATACCCCTAAAAGCTTTGCTACTTACAGAATACCCAACAAAGAAACCCTTCATCACTTTTGCATCAAACTTGCCCAACTTATCTAAGGTATTAAGAATTGTAACAGACACCAATGTCTTCCATAAATCCTATAGCTGGTTAATACCCCTAAAGAGTTCATAAGATCTTATTTATGAGGCTTGCAACCTAATACCCTATATTTGTAAAATAGCAGTCAGTAGAACGTGCTTCTGCCCAAAATGTTGTAGGTAACATAGAATTCACTAACGATTGTTCTAGCAGCCTCAAATGAGAGTCCCCTATTCATTTCTTTCAGCTACACCATTTTTTGAGAGGTGTCCTTGCCTACACCTATATACTCTCTTGGATACCTTTCTACTCTACAGAACTCATCCATTACAGTTTTAAATTCAGTCCCATTATCACCTGATTATCTTAACTTTCTTGTCCACTAGGTTTTCTATCTCTTTGATAAAGTTTTTAAGGATCTCACTAGTTTCATCCTTAGTTCTTAAAAAGAAAACCCATGAAAATCTACTATAATCATCAGTTACTACCAAGCAGTATTTTTTATGCAATAAACTACTCACAAAAGTTGGACCAAAAAGATCCATATGAAGCATAAATAATGGCTTAGTAGTAGGACTAAAGGCCTTGGTCTTACAAGAGGCTCTATGTTGCTTGCCTTTAAGACAGGCAACACAGGTTTGGTCATTCTCAAATCTTTTTAAAGGTAAATCTCTCACAAGATTTTCTTTGACAAGTTTATTGATATTTTTGAAATTTACATGACCAAGCCGTCTATGCCATAACATTGATTCCTCAGATGTAGCCTTTGCAACTAGACAAGTTAAACCATCTTTGGGAACTATGTTTTTCATATCAAAACTGTACATGTTGTTTTGTCTAGGAATTTTAAGAAGTACTTGACTTTCATCAGGCAACTTAAAATTTGGAGACAGAACAAGACATTCAGAATCAGTAAAAAGAACATAGTTCTTTTTGTCACACATTTGTGAGACACTAAAAAGGTTAAACTTCAACTCTTTAACAAAGTATACATCTTCAAAATCAAGGTTATTTGTTTTTATAGTACCTTTACCAGTGATTCTTCCTCCATTTGCACCTCCACCAAAAGTAACATAACCTCCATCAAATTCTTTGAAATCTGAAAGGTGAGCTATGTTTCCAGACATGTGCCTTGAGCATCCACTATCCACAAATCCTTTTTCATTTAGTTGGGAATTGCTCTGCACACAAAAACTTATGAAGTTAGTTACCTTTGGGGACCCAAGCCATTACTGACTTGGATCTGCCTCGTGCATCAATGTAATTATATTTGTTAAAGGTTAATGATGCACCATTGGGTTTGATAGGTCTCCAAACCCAACATGCTGAGGGCTTAACAGCATTAAATCCCCTTGCCCTAACAGTATTAACATTTGGCCTAACAGTATTAACTGTTTGTCTACCAGTATTAATATTTTGATTATTAGACCTGTTTGTTAATGCTGTATTCTTGAAAAAGGGCCTTTGTGCTTGATTTTGAAAATGAGTCTTTGGCCTAGCACAAGAAACTGTTGGTTTTGGGTGAGCAGTATTATGAGGCCTAACAGTATTAACACACCTAGCAGTACTAACAGGTCTGGCAGTGTTAACAGACCTAACAGTACTAAGAGGTTTTGCATTTTTGACAGTTTTCAGGCCAGTCTTCATTAAGACTGCTCTAGGAACCATATGTTTATAAGCATTAGGACAATAATATTGAATGTGATCAAAATCACCACAAATAAAGCATGCTTTGTTATTAAAAACAAAGTTACATCCTAATTGATCAGTTTTCTGACCATTCCAACCTCTTTGGTTCCCCCTAGGTCTCTGTGACCTATATAGCTCAGCATACCTAACTGTTCTTCTACTTGGTTTGTCATTGTTAACAGACGCTTCCTTAGTAGCAATAGGTATTTTCTTTTCTAGTTTTGTGGGTAGACTTCAGCTTCTTCCTCATCATCGGACACCACATCTTCAATTATTGTGGCAATCAGATCCACTTGCCTTTTTAGGTTCTTCTAACCTAACAGTATTTGCATGATTGAAAAACTTTTCTTTCCATTTTGTGTCTACCTTAAGTGTAGGCACAGCAGAGCTAGTTTCAGTAACAGACTTTGGTTGTTGTGTTAAAGAGTCATCAATATTCTCCTTAGAATTATTTGACTCTTTATTACACACAGTGGTTGGCTTTGAACTTGAATTTCTAGGACCATACCAATTTATCTCAGGTTGTTGAAATTCCTCAAGACCTGAATAAGACAAATCTAAAGGTGTTGGTCTGTTGAGAATTAAGGGATGAGGTGAGGGGACAGCATTGTAACCAAAACCCCTTTTGCTTTTGTCAGTTACCTGACTTGCTAACAAATCATCTAAGTCTTTAGATGATTTTTCAAATTTTGCTAGCTTAATTTCAACACCCTCTTTTTCTTCCTTAACTTTTTCAAGTTCAGTCTTAACTAACCCCATAAGATAATCCTTATGTCCTACACTTCTTTTCAACAAGGCAATCTCTTCAGAAAACAAAACTTCAGATTCTTTATATTTAACAACTTGTGCTTCTAAGATTGACAGTCCTCTTTTATATGTAGATGCTTTAAAAGCAGTATCATCTAATTTAACTAGTAAATCATCATACTGTTTTTTAAGAGTTTCATAATTTAGCAAACAAGATTTAGAGCAAGATACCTCAGAATCAGAAAAAGCCATGAGAGCCATATTTGCTTGAACTTCATCCTCTGCCATATCACTCCAATCAAAACCACCACCATCTATGGCACACATTGCCTTTTCAGAGGCATCTTCAATCCTTACAGCTTTTGAAGAGCTTGCTTGATTCCAGTTTCTGTTTTCTTTACTTCTTGGTACTCTGCATTCTCTGGCAAAATGTCCCATTTTATGACAATTGAAACATTCTACTTTAGATTTATCATACCCAGCAGTACTACTTCCATCAATAACTATCTTCCTTCCAGTTCTCTGATAGAACTTCCTTGCCCTCATACTCAACAATGCCATATTCCACTTTAGATCCATCTCTTCTAAATCATCATCATGAATTTGCTCGAGATCTTCATGAACAAGTTGAGATCCTTGTGGTTGAGAGGACAAAAAGGCATAAGCTGTGGCATCACTAAAACTAGCAGTACTAGTTTCAGCACTAGCAGTATTAACTTTGGAGTTGCCAGTACTAACTCCAGTGTTACCAGTATTAATAGAGTTAGTACTGCTAGTACTGGTAGTGGTTAGGAATGCCAAGTTTTTGTCATCATTATTAGCAGCAACAGTTCTCTTTACCTTTTGCTCAACAATTTTAAAATTGTTGTACAAATCATCCAAACCCATGGTTTCAAAGTCGGGTTTGTTCATCCAGACAACTACATGAGTATCCCATTCTGAAGGTAAGCTTCTCAAAAACTTAACATTTAAATCCTCTGGTAGAAGTAATCCAACACCACGAATTGCCAATCTGATCTAACGCGCTTTTGAAGCCTGTTAAAGATAGAGTCCAAAGATTCTGAGCTTGTAGCATTGAAGTTTTCATACTGCTGCTTCAATAATGCCTTTTGTGTCTTCTTTGTAGCATCATTTCCTCCAAAACGAGCTTTAATAGCAATAAACATAGATTGAGCATCAGCATACTGGTTGAAGGTAAGTTGATGTTCATTTGGGAGAGCCATGAGAAGAAGACTTCTGGCTTTGACATCATTTTTCTTGCACATCTTTTCATTTCGTAGTAAGAGGCACAGTCATTTTTTAAAGCTGATGAATGGACCTGATTCTGGTGCTGTAACAGGAATAGGTACCCATGAATTCCCATTTTCTATCACCTCCCATAATGCATAATCTTGGATCTTGAAGTACTGCTTGATTCTTATTTCCCACATCTATACTCTCCTAGTTTGAGAGTAATGGGAAGCTTTGCCAACGAACTGTTTTTGAGAATTTTTCTAACCCATTTCCCTAATCAAATATATCAAATGCACATGCTCTGATACACATCTTGTTGATCCCACGCCTTGATCGGTTCTTTAGAATATAAAGAGTTTGTTACCTTGGAGAATCCAAAATAACAAAGATTGAGACTTTGTGAATATATCAAAGTGTATGCGGAAACTACACTTTGATACTCTAGAGAAGTGTATGAATGAAACAGTAACAATCACTCACAAAACAATAAACAATAAAATCACTGCTCCAATATTATAACTAATACGAGTACTCTCTAAGTAGCGGGGATACACAACTGTTGAAGCAATAAAAAATCTCTCTAAGTTATCACTTAAAGTTCTTTGTTTACTTTTACTACTCTAGGGATCTCCTTTTATATAAATACAAGGAACCCTTTACACATATTCTCTGCCATCATAAAAGGACAGTTACAATTCAAAACTAAATATCCCGAAAAGCTCTCCATGCATTCTTATCCTCATATCATCAGCTTTGAACATTAGCAGTACAAACTTCTTCACTTGGCAGTCTTAAGTTTGCTTGGCAGTACAAACTTTATGCTGACAGTACTAACTCCTTTAGTACTGTTGGCAGTATTAAGTACACAGAAGATTTATTCCTACAAATATCAGAGTAATAACATTAGAGTCCTATCTCAAGATCCTTGTGATTTTGTCGAGAACATCAGAGTGAATTCATTCACAATGAAGATGGAAATCCAGCTTGAGCCTACATCAAACAAGCTCATGGTAGTAACTTGTGCGATCTTTATGAATCAAACTTGTGACAACAGTAAAGAAACGATGGTTGATTCTATAAAATCAAACTTGTTCCAGGATTATGGATTTGACGAAATGATGATGAAATTTTTGAAATGATTAACACTCTCGATGTTCACAAACCCACTTTAGCAAGTGACACGATGAATGATTTTCAAATTGATTTACTATATCAATCGGTGAATAGTAACTCACAGTTCACTCGTATCGGTCGCTGACTCTTTTGAGACGTTCCGATAATTAGGAACATGTTGAGTAGGATAGTACTTATGTAATAGAAAGATCAATACTATAGACGTGGGAGAATCCTGTCAAGAAGGCATTCTTCTAAAATTGAATCTATCTGATCCACATGTCGATCCTCACGAATGAAGGTTAACTCCAACCAAACCTGGGCGAATGACAAAGCCATATTCTTCCCCCGGTCTTTATTGCTAAGCCTGTTATATGCATGCTATTCAAGATGGTGGTGGAGGTCCTGATCCAGCATACTCACAAGATCCATAGCCACATGCTCATACCCGACCGAGACAAACATAAAAACATCATATAAAGCTCAAGTACATGTTTCAAGACTTCCGCTACTCTATACCGTACGTCTTTCCATGCGGTGACGAAGTATTAAAGTCAAAGAATTTCAAAGAAGTTTAAGTCACCTCTGATACCAAGACGTCTTACTCGGAAGTGACGTAAGTGTGGAAAGTTAAAAAGAATTTCAAGAAATCTGCAGACATTAAAGCTTTTCAAGCAACAAATCAAGAAAGGTATGAGCAGTCGGTCCCAACAATCACAAGTTCACAAGTATGGTCAAGTAAACAAGATGGCAAAACGAGAGTATGCTGGTGATGAACTCAAGGTGTTTAAGATCACATATTCACATACAAGTCAAGATAAGGAACAAGCTCAAGCCTAAAGTCAAAATATCACTACACATTTCACAAGAGTAAGAAAAAGAAAGAAGTATGCGAGCAAAAAAATGAAGACCTTCATAGTATGATAGGTTTTAGTTTTTAGTAACATAAGTGACCTCCCTTAGGGGATGATTGTTAGGTAATAGCGAAAATTCAAAAAAGTCTCGGTCGACTTCATAAGATATCGATAGATAGCACGTCAAGTAATTATTTTGTAAACTTACATAGGTAACTAGTCCAAGGTCCATGGAACCCATGTAAACCAAGCCCCATGTTCCCCTTAAGTAAAGTATAAATACCCTCTCCACACATGGAGAGGGTGTTGGTTCTCTTTGTAATTTTCCCACTTTGTTCAATCAACCATCCCATTTTTGCATTTTTACTTTCTCTCTCAACTTTCTCTCTCAAGTTCATCTTTTGTGTGAAATAAGAATTCTTCAGAAACATAGCTTAAGGACTGCACTCATTAAAATTGAGTATTGGATCTAGTTCTTGCAACTGCACACAATTTTATATTGCAAACAACCTTTTCTAGCTTAATTTTCAGATTAGGTAAAAAATGTTTTTAGCATTTTAAATTTTGTTGCACAAGTAGAGTTAGCTAAATGTAGATAGTTTATGGGCTTATTATTCTTGTTTAAAAATCTTATTAGTTATCTGTTTTATAGCCTGCATTTTAGTTCCTATCTTTTCATAAAAACCAAATAAATAAAGTATTTTGCATAAACAACTTTTTCAATTAGATTTTCCTCAGCTTAAATGAAGTTTCAAAAACTTTTTGAGAACTGTTTTAAGTAGTCTTTAGATTAGTCTAAGTAGGTATAACAGTTATTGCATTAAGACATGTTATTCCATGCTTAATTTTTAAGCTCACAGTCTGCCTAGGTTCGTTTTGGTTTAGTAGTTTCATATTATAGCTTATTAGATTTTCACTCATATTTTTGCTTCTTTTGCTATTTCGTAAGCTAAACCTGCCTTATTAGTTTGTCTTAGGTTAGTAGTAGCTTATGTGTTCCTTGCCCTTAGATTATATCTGCTGTGTAAGTCTAAAATTTATATAAAAGAAGAAAACCAAAAAGAAGTAGTTAAGCAAGTTCTGTTTTAAAAGCCTCTTTTAGCTTATTTTTCAGCTATCAAAAAGTTTCTTTCACAAAAGTTTTAGTATTCTAGCTTATTTCAACTTGGTTTTTAAGTTTATCAAGAAATAAAACAAAGAGGCAATCTGGAAATCGGGGTGAGCAAGGCTCTGAACCCCCGACCACAACAACTCCAACCTTAATAACAACAGAACACCACACACTCACTACCACGTGCCCTGTTTCCTTTGTTCGTTATAGCTTTCACACGATCTAATATTTGTAGACAGTTTTACCCTAATAGGTTTAATAAGTTGTTTGAAGCTTATTATCGTAGATTATTTGATACGCTGTTTAACACAACTTATTTTTTATCCCTATGTTAAATGATTAGTTCAAGCCATTTTCTATAATTTTTTCAGAATTTTTTATAATTAGTTATAGTATTTTACACATTTATTTTTAGTAAGAACTTATAAATTTCATAAAACAATAGAAAAATAATCCAAAAATATAATTCTTATTAGAAAATTTCTTTAATCATATAAGTTTCTAGGAAAAATTAAGTTTTACTTCCTTAGGGATTTTAAATTTGCACAATTCAATGTTTAAGAACGGTGATTCGATTCCGTTCTCGTTTTTTTGTGTTATATAAGCTCATTCAATTCGTTTATTGTTCTAGTATTCCCTTTAAACTATACTTTGTTAGTCAATTAGGCGTCCTATTAAAAGAAAAAATTCATTTTATGTTTAATTTTTTAGAATTTAGGTTTTTACTTACCACTTAGGGTGTCCCGTTTTGCGTTTTTTAGGTTAAGTTTAATTCTCATTGTTAATAGTGTAATTTAATTGTCCTTTAATTTGCTCACTTATTGATTTAATAAAACAAACCATCTAGTAATCAATTCAATCAGTGCCAAAACAACAAACGTGGTCTTAATTCACATATCGTTGGACTTAACGACTCGGAAGCTCTTCGCGTAAATATACGTATTTAATATAAAAGTTATCGTGCTGATTTTTTTTCTAACTACCTATGACCTCAATGGTCGTTTGGGAATTTCATATTATTATTATATTTATTATTACTGTAATATCATTGCTACGAATCAATTTTTGGCGCTGCTGCCGGGGATTTGTGATTAAGATTCTCTCGTTTGAAGTTTGTTGATCGTGATTTAGGAGAACCTTTCGTCATCGCAAGTTTGAAGCTTTAAGAGAAAATCAAAATATAAAGAAAAAAAAAAGTAAAAAAATTTTTAATTTTTCTTTTAGTATAAGTAAAAGTTTAAAAACAAAAAGACAAAAAAAAACATATATTTGTTCTTCCGGATTTTTCAATTCTAATTTAAAAAGTTACAAAGTTGGTAAAAGAACACCAACAAATAATACCTTCAATTGAGGTATTATCCATAATAAGTTCCCAACTCGAATAAAAGATTTAAAAACTTACCATTTGTGTCACTTACGAAATACGGCTCACCTTAAAAAGTAAAATTTTTAAGAGCTACCGTGAAGTAAGTTTGATTATTTGGTTCAAGTTGTCTTTCTCGTTGTCAGATTGTGAATAAACTTTTGAAAAATCAAAAAATATTTTATTATTTTTCTATTTTCTTTAAATAGTGCATGCGCACTAGACGTTCTAATTATCCTAATAATTCAAACGTCACAATTCCAAGACGTCGGAGAAAACAAGTTTCTAACATAGTCGAACCCGAGATTCGAACTATTGTTGCACCAATGGCAGAACGTACCATGGAAGAGCTACTCCGGGCACCCACGAAAGGGTACGGAGAAGCTATTGTTTTACCAGAAATCAATGCGGATCATTTTGAGATTAAGACGAATTTGCTTCAATTGGTTCAAGCCAACCCGTTTAACGGTCGTGAGAATGAGAATCCTCATGCTCATATTAATAGTTTCAAAAGGATTACCTCGACTTTACGATTTAGGAATGTGCCTAACGATGTGATTAAGCTTATGATGTTTCCATATTCGCTCGAGGGAGCCGCTAAAACTTGGTACGAGAAAGAACCACCAAATTCAATCTTGACTTGGGAGGATCTCGTTACCAAGTTCGTTAACCAATTTTTCCCTCCTTCGAAAACCACTCACTTAAAGAATGAAATTTCTCGATTTACACAAAAATTTGAGGAAACTTTTAGTGAAGCATGGGAACGATTTAAGGAGTTGCTTAGAGCATGTCCCCATCACGGATTTACGGAGTTAACTCAAGTTGATACCTTTTACAACGGTTTAAACGAGAATGAACAAGACTCCTTAAATGCCGCGGCGGGTGGAAATCTTTTGAGTAAAACGACTAGAGAGGCTTTAAACATAATTGAGAATAAATCAAAAGTTCGTTATTCACGTAATAGATCAAATGCTTCTAGGATGAATGCTACTTCTAGTAAAACGGATGAGAGAATCGATAAGCTTGCGGATCAACTTTCGACCTTAGTCGAGATTGTTTCTAAGAAGTTGTCACTGCCCGCTCCGTTAAAGCGGTTGAGAAGCTTGCGTATACTTGTGGAGGTGTGCTCATTCATGGAATAATTGTCCTGCTACTATAACAACCATGCTAGAGTTAGTGCCAACACCCGGGGTACTTACAATCAAGATAAAATCCACTCAAACTGTAGTTAGTATCAAAATGGCACCACCATGTATTTGCTTCCGGTTGCAAAACAATGGCAACAATAGATTTAATCATAATCAAGTTCCAAGGGAAAAATTTGTATGGAAATCAAGGTTTTCAGCTCAAAAAAAATTAAGCCCAAATTTTCAAAAATTAATGATTTCAAAACCAACTTTATTTCAAATGCCTAATAATCAAGTTCCACAAGAGATTTCAAATGATTTCAAGTTACAAGAGGAATAAACGATTATGATGTAATAGGAACATGCAAAATCAAATCAACTAGTTGACCGGAACCCTTAAGAAGAAGTTACAATTCAAAACACGATAAAAATCTCGAACCATTATGAATGAATCAACAAACCACTATTTTCAAAATAATTTACAAAACAAGATTTGTAGATTGTTCAAAACCAAGCCTCACTTCGGTACTCTTCCGAAGTAATACCATTCCAAACCCGAAGGGTGAGATGAAAGCAATCACTACTCGAAGTAGGTGTTGTGTGCCTTACGATGGACCCCTCGATTCCCTACTAACTTTTCTCCTAAAAAGGTAAGTAGGAACGAGAAACCGAGGAGACAACTGATAAAGCTCAAACAAATGTCCAAGGAAGTACCTCTCACCTTACGTTTATCCCCATTTCTAATCCGAAACCCGATGTTCCGATTTGTGGACTTTGCCTCAAACCAACTCCCATTCCCGAATCCGATATTCGAGAGAATTTTACCTAAGTCAAATATTCCTTATCCTATCACGACGTGATGGACAAAAGTCCCATTACAATGCTTCGAATCAAATTTGAGAAGATCTTCAATCATTTCATAGATTTGCGCTCGACATTAGTTTCGCGATGCTATTACTTTTGATACAAGAATTTGCTTCTACTATTTAAGAGTTTGCTATGAATAAGGAAAAGTTCTTGAGTTAGCTACGATACCGTTGAAGAGAATTTGCTCGCAATGCCCTCAAAAAGCTACCCGACAAGCTTGGAGACCGGCAAGTTTCTTACTCATGTAATTTCCCAGGGAATGTGCTGTATGCCCACCTGGCCCCCGAGTCTTTGGCGCAGCATAAATCTTATGCCTCTTACTATTTGGAAAACGTTTCTTGCCTAACTTTACACAAAACAGCCAACTGCGATGGACTTTAAGTTAGCGGACCTGATCAATTAGCTTGTCCAAAGGACTCGCCGAAGATATTTTTGTCAAAGTGGGGAATTTCCATTTTCCTACCGACTTTGTTTGTTTATGATTTGAAGCCGAACCTCGAGTACCTCTCCTTTTAGAAGACCTTTTTTAATAACCAGCCGTGACTTTAATGATTTATACGAAAGAGCTTGTTTGAAGGGACGGAATGAACAAATTAACTTTTCATGTCAATGGCACGTCAAAACAACTCAAAAGCAAGTAACCGAGTCCAATTAAAATGGTTAGATGACACATCAAGGATTTTTTTTTTTAGTTTTCAAGGTTTACCGACGAACCTGTGTTAGTTTGCTTAACTCCACCAAAAGATGACAACGATGAAAAAGAAAAGCAGGAAGTGAAGAATCTCGCAGAGCCGACGGCTAAACGCCAAACTCGTATCACACCTTGTTTGAAGAATTTTAAAGTTATTGCAAGGAGAGCAATTTTCATTCAAAACAAAACCACCTCAATTTCTTTGGTTTTTTGCAATGCACATTCCACCTTACCATCTATTGATCCAGGTTTTTTTCCCTCCTCATAATGGAGGACGAACACCTTAAGTACTTAGCGCTGAGGAATTGTCCCAATCCTAAAGAATCTAATGAGATGACATCCTGGAGCAAGAACGTTTACCATCGTGTGATGATTTCTCTTCTATCACTTCGCACGAGATGATTCCGTGACTTTCTCAAACCACTTTTCGAATTGATGTCAATTTCAACTCTAGTAACAATAAACCTCTTTTTGTAGAAGTCGTTAAGGACATCGAGTTCAAAGGATTTCTTATGATTCCAACCTTGATGAGTCGACTTTCCTAGTCACACCTCTTTCTGATTCTAATAAGGATGAGTGTCTTGCTCCAGGAGACGACATTGAGTTTCTACTTTACCATGATCCGTCTACTCCGTTGAAAAGCGTTGCTTCAACGCGAGGGACTTCATCGATGATCCACCTATCGAAGAAATGAGATTTATTTGATTGGAATGTAAAACGTGAATGATTGGAAAATAATTTTGTACATGCACCAATTGATAGCCGAAAGTTTTTGTGTATCCAGGAGGCGATAATGAATGGGATCGATGCTTCTTAGCTATCAAAGTTTCCTACGTTATATTGAAGGTTATTATGACTCAGACGGAGACGTATTATAATCATGAGAGTTTGCTTAGTGAAGATAATACCCAAAATCTCACTTCCGATGTATATTTCGATCATAGAACCACAACAAACTGAACAAGAATGAATCTTTGATAACGTTTTTCTCACCAAGAGTGATCCACTTCACCATTGGAGTTCACCGGTAACTTATCCGATTCCTCCATGAATGGTTAAAAGAGCACGAGGAATATATCAGTCGAATGTCGATGCTATGCGTAATTCATCTTCCCGGATCACCGGAAAATTCTCAAACAATCATCGAGTCACTTTCCACTTTAACTACTCTCATTGAGGATAGTGAACCCAATAGGAGAAAATCGATATATATCCCAGGACCAGTATTATTCGATACCACCGGGTTATTGAAGAGAATATTGACTCGGACGAGGATTAAATGACAACTTGTTAACGAAGATCCCATTCCCGTACTATGTAACGTTTAAACCTACAACATGTGAACCCGATGTGCCAGTGATAAACAATGTGATGACTTAATGAAGATGAATGGATATTGACGCCAGGAGGAGGAGAGATTAAGTTGAAGTTAGACTGATTCCTTCACAATTGTCACTCTACATATTCTCCGAATCTCACTTACCCAAGGTTTTCTTCCTTACATTCCTCCACCAAAAAGAGGAACAGCCATTTTTGACCCCCGACATCTTCACTATAGAGCCTGATGGCATCTCATCGGGATAAAACTTTCATGTGCTTAAAATGTTTATCCAAACATTAAATGAAAGCTCGATTAGATTTCCTCTTCATATACATTCTCCAATGACGAATGAAATTCGGGGACGAGATAAGCTATTTACAACGGTTACAAAAAACAAAGCGCTTCGTTGGGAGTCACACCATGCATATCCATATTCTATTTCTTTCTATTTCTATTGTGATGGAGAGGAGGCTTGTACTCTTCGCGATTCTTGTGTATGTTTGTACTTGTGATTGTTTGCAGGATTGACCTAAATTTTCTGAAGACTCTCGTGTTCGGTGTTTTGTCCCGGTCCACTCGAGCTTCCTAGCCTTTGCTTGCCATTAGTTTGGGAAAATCCGATATCCTAAAGATTATTATCGTCTAACATTTATCTTGTAGCACACTTAATAAACGGCTAAATATTTTTCGTCTAACATTAACTTAACTCTCACCACAAAGATCTTTGCTACTTTTCAAGGATTTAGTTTGGAGAAGTTTTGAGGTATTTGGTTTTAGAGCATATAATATTGCGCGAGGACACGTAATCGCTTAGTTTGGGGAATATTGATATGTGTGAATATACATATCCATTTTATATCAAAAATGACCCATAAAAGAAGACAAAATTGTGCTTAAAATGCTTGTATATTGCTTGTTTTGTCTTTGTGATTGTGTAGGTATGGATAATGCAAATATCACAAGAAAACGGTCAAAACCGGACAAACATGGACACGAGATGGAAAAGAGTGTATAAAAGCCAGGGATTTGATAGCAAGAAAGTACAAAAGTCAGCTCAAAGTTAACTCATAGTCAACCCTGGTCAACCACAAAAAGACAAAACCCCTCAAAATACCACAAAAGCCCTGAATGTTAAAACCATCTTCACTAAAAACCCCTAAAACCCTAACACCATTATCTTTTTATTAATAAAAGATAACGGTCGTTAACCTTAAAGAGCCCAAAACACACCCATGGCCCAATCCCTTTTGTATAAGCCCAAAGTCAAACAAGTAAAAACCCTGGGTCAAAAGAAGTCAAACGCACCCTTATAAAAAGAATACATGGGAAATTTTGTTACCACTATTCATCATCTCCTTCAATTTTTACCTGCGTTAAATAAAAGGGTAAATTAAAATTGAGGACATGGAAGAATGATTCGAGTACTAAGTGTCATGGTGGCAGAGTTATACGTAATGAGAGGCTCTCATTGGTTGAAACCCAAGAAGAATGACACGCGGGTCTGACAAGAAACACACCAATCATTGGATTTTTGCACTAAAATGAGTACAAAAGAAGCACACAAGGTCTGACACACGGAATGCCACGTTGGCAATCCGTGTGCTCACCCTAATTAATCCAACGGTGATTATTAGAGATCCAATGATGAGAAAGAATGAAAGGCCAAGATGAATGGGAGCGTATAACAACCTGAAGGCCTAGAAGCATCATTTGGCAGCTATAAATACAAGCTCACTCCTCACACACATAATCTCCCTTTTCCCTGTATTTTTTTAGTTAAGTAGCTTATGTAATTTTTCGTTTAAAATGTAATTTCCTTTTTAAGCTCTTGTAATTTCAATTTTCAAGTCTTGTAATCTGTTTTGAGTATTAATAGAATTAAAATTTCAGTTTTCACAATCTGTTTTTACTTTAAAGCTTTTATATAACTCAAATGTTTTTAGTTACTGTTACATAAGCTCTAATAAGCTCATCATAAGCTCTCTGAGTCTATAAGCTCAGATAGAGCTCAAATTAAGCATCTAATTTACTCAAACCCTCAAAATTAGCCAAATACTTTTGCTAAATGGAAATAAGCTATTTGGATGATAAGCTTACAATGGAAGAGCTTATAGGACTTTACTAGCTTATCCTTGTGATAAGCTAGAGCTTGTAGACAGCTCTTTGAGCTTATTTAGCCTTTGTTTAGCTAAGGCCTTTGTAAGTCTTCTTTTATCTTCACTGTCTTTAATTTTCTAGTTTGAATTTGCTTATTATGCTTATCTACTTGCTTATTTGTGCTTATAATTGATTCTTATATCTTATTAGTTATGTTTGATAATCTGTTTTTGATTTCTATAGCTTAGATCTTAGTTTTTCATAATTTGTCTTAAAAATCTATAAAAATCCAAAAATAAATAGCATAGTTGGTAGCTTAATGATTCTGGCTTATTTGATTGTTGTTAAATGTTCATAAGGTCTGTCATAAGCTGTTTGATATCTGGTAGATAAGTGTTGTTCATTGATTTTAAATTTTCAAGGCTTAAATATGATTTTTGAAAAAATTAAGGGGTGTTTGGCACAAGTGTAAAATGGGTCAGTTTGGTTTCAAGTATGGGTTAAGGTCATTGGTACTTATTTCATAAGCTGAGTTTAGCAATTTTAGTCAAGTAAGTTTTGATTTTAAGGTTTATATTTCAAGTATTAAGATTATAGGATTGATATATTGAGGCTGTGGTCATAAGCTCTAAGTTCTTAGGCTTTAATAGCTTGATTCTCTTCTAAGCTGCTTTTGTTGCTATAAATGATCTTTTCCTAGTGTGTTAATGGCATTGGAAACATAGCTTAAGGACTGCACCATTTAAAATTGAGTATTGGATCTAGTTCCTGCCAACTGCATCAACAGTTTTATATTGCAAACAGCCTTTTTCTAGCTTAATTTTCAATAGGTAAAAAATGTTTTTAGCTTTTGGAATTTTGTGCACAAGTAGATTATAGGCTAAAGTAGATAGGTTAGGGCTTATTTTTGTTTAAAAATCTTATTTAGTTATCTGTTTTATAGCCTGCATTTTAGTTCCTATCTTTTCATAAAAACCAAAAATAGAGTATTTTGCATAAACAACTTTTTCAATTAGATTTTTCTCAGCTTAAATGAAGTTCAAAATACTTTTTGAGAACTGTTTTAAGTAGTCTTTAGGATAGACTCTAAGTAGGTATAAGCTGTTTTGCTTAAAGTTCTTGTTAGCTAGCTTAATTTTAAGCTCAAAGTCTGCCTAGGGTCTGTTTGGTTTGTAGTTTTCATATTAAAGCTTATTTGGATTTTCAGCTCATGTGTTGCTTTCTTTTGCTTATTTCTTTCTAAACTTGCTTATTAGGTTTGTCTTAGGTTAGTAGTAGCTTATTTGGTCCTTGCCTTAGCTTATTTCTGCTTGTTAAGTTCTAAAATTTTATAAAAAACCAAAAAGAAGTAGTTAAGCATTTCTGTATTAAAAAGCCTCTTTTCAGCTTATTTTTCAGCTTTCAGAAAAGTTTCTTTCACAAAAGTTGTTAGTTTCTACCTTATTTACAACTTTGTTTTTATAAGTTTTCAAAAAAAAGGGAATATGGAAATCAGGGGTGAACAAGGCTCGAACCGCCGACCTCAACATCCTCAACCTTTATAAACGCCTCACACCACACACCTCTAACCAACGTGCCCTGGGGTCTTTTTCGTTATAGCTTTACAAAATTTAATATTTGTATACGATTTACCATTTTAGCTTTATAAGCTGTTTAAGCTTATTTCGTTGCTTATTCGTTAAGCTGTGACCACGAGCTTATTTTTCCTAGGTCCCTTTTAGTTCAAGCTATTTTCCATAATTTTTTCAAAATTTTTATAATTAATTTAGTATTTTTAAACATTTATTTTTATTAAAAAATTTAAAAAATCATAAAAAATAGAAAAATAATCAAAAAAATATAACTCTTTTTAAGAAAATTATCGTTTATCATATAGTTTCTAGGAAAAATAGTTTTGTTTCCGTAGGGTTAAAATTGCAAAATTTCTATTTTTAAAGAACGGGATTCGTTCCCGTTCAAGTTTTTCGTGTTTTTAAGCTCATTTCAACTCCGTTTTTGTTCTAGTTTTCTTTAAACTTACTTTTTAGTCAATTAGAGTTTATTTAAAAAGTAAAATTCATTTTAGGTTTAATTTTGGAAATTTAGGGTTTTTAATTACCATTTAGGGTTCCCGTTTTGCGTTTTTAGTTAATTTGCTCACTTTTAGGATTTTAGAAAACAAACCATCTTTGAACCAATTCAAATCATTATCCAAACAACAAACGTGGTCTCAATTTCATAAATCTTTGAGGAATACGACCCGGGATTCATACTTCCTGGTAAATATACGTATTATTATATATAATTGTGAGAATTTTCCTTTCTTCCTTTGTCCTCAAGGGTAGTTTGGTAATTTTCTATTATATTTTATCATTACGTGTATAGAATTGCTATCAATCAAGTAGCTTCCTCGTTAAGTTTTTCATTTTCAATTCTAAGCAATTGACATTTTGTACATTCAAGATCAACTCTTTTGTTTTTCTCGAATGTGGACTATTTTTCTTTTAGTTTACTAAGCTCATTTTCTAAGTTATTTCTAACGGCTTTTAATCTTTTGTTCTTTGTGATTATTTTTAGACTCATTTTGCATAGTTTGTCATATTCATTATCTATTGCTAAATCATCTATTGATGAGTTTTCATCACTAAAGTATGAGGAATCAGAGCATACCTCATTTGATACTTGAGCTACGAGACACACCTTGTCTTTGGCCTTCTCATCATCTTCTTCACTGCTATCACTCCAAGAACCTCCGATGAATGCTCGTTGGTTCTTGTCCTTCGATAGTTTTGGACATTCTCCAATAAGATGATTTTTATCACCACATCTAAAACATTTTCTACCTCGGCTTCTTTGGAACGTCTTTTTATCGTTCTGAGGTTGTCTTACGGATCTACCTTTTCTCTGGAAGTCTCTAACGGCCATGGCGTATTTTTCGTCTTTACTTCCAGAAGTCGAACATTCCTTATCACTAGATGTGAGACCCCCAAAATGCGGAATATATTCGGGTCATGGGTCAAGGGGGTACCACGTCATCATACAAGACTCTAGGATTACAAGTCACAACAAAACATGAAAAGTCATACATTACGGTGCTTGACAAAATATCAAAGTTATACGCGGGCCCACAATTTAAAGTACCATACATGACATAAGTTTAAACACGACTGACAACGACAAAGTTTTTAAGTCACATGACTTGACCAACAAGCACCATTTTTAAAACAACACAAGAACGCCCATCCGCTTGATATCCATCGAGCTTCCAACCTTCAAAGTTAAGCATTATTACCTGAGATTAAACATGAGAAAACGTCAACAAAAGTTGAGTGAATAACATAGGTTTAAATAAATATCATAGGAACAGGAACACAAGTATATAGTAGTTTCATGGGGGAAAAATCAAGTATTATTGCACTAAGTACATGACACTGAAACCTTAACTCATGAGCCCCTAATGTAAGGTATTCTGCAACTACCTCAAGTAAT